>JAFIRS010004818.1:0-73638 GCA_018342105.1 Gonioctena quinquepunctata
CGAATACATTTCAACAACTTGTTTTCAATAGCTCACTGGAGGAGACACTGATTCGAAATACTCTTCTCCTGGAATATTTCAGTGAAATACCCCCACCATACAACAAGTCCGATGCGATGCGCAATCTGTATGGATTTTGAGGAGATTCTCTTGATATTCAACGCACTCATCAATACTCGCAGTTCACTCTTAGCTCTCTCACAGGACAAACGCCCTCCTCGCTTGGAGAGTACAAGGATTCATGAAGGTCATGACTACACAGAATATGTATGCCTACACCACAACTTTAGTCAAGGTCAAACAAACATCGAGATCAAATCTTAAGGTTGCCGAAACAATCCCAACATCAAAACTCAAGGTCAAATCTCAAAGTCAAATCTCAAGGTCAAACACACACACATTGCACACCTGCAACCATTCAAGGTCACACGTGACGTCATAGTGGTGGGGGGAGAGCCAGAACCGGCTTAAATCTCCTACTGATAGTCTACACAAAAGCGTGTCGATCCATCCTTTTTCTTCACCAGTACGACTGGAGAGGACCAGGGACTGTCAGATGGTTCGATAACTCCTTCTTTTCCCATATCGCTGACTATTTTGTCAGCCTCTTCCTTCTTGGCAAGAGGAAGTCTTCTTGCTGATTGCCGGATCGGTCGGGTACCCCCAGTATCAATCTTGTGCTGGACCACATTAGTTCGACCCCCTTTTCCTTGTCCGGTATCGAAGATGTCTTGGTACTTTTTGACTAATCTCTTAGTTTGGGCTGTTGAGCTGGTTTTATGTCTTTGGAAGAGATGGCAACTAATTTTTCTAGTTCTGTGGGCAAGTTGTTGAGTTGGCTAATCGTACCTCGTACGCCCCGGATCACAGATGAAACTGACGAGCAGTGCCCTAAAATTGTTCCTTTCTTTAAGGTCACTGGAAAGTAATTGACATTCATGACCCTTACCGGTACAAATTTTTCAGCACGTAACAGGGTTTTCCCTAGGGCAATCCCTCGTCCAATTTTCTCATCATGAAGTTTGGGCTCGAACATCACCACGTCTCCACTGCTCGCACTCCCGTCCAGGCGAGCCTCCAGGATGGTATCAGCTCTCTCAGGTACGCTAACATCTTCAGCCAACAGCACACGGATCAACTCTTCACTTCTCCCATGAAGTACCAGCTCTTCTCCGTTGACACGTAGGACGCCGTCTTTGAAATCCAATTCAAACCCTCTGGAATTCATGATGTCCATTCCGATGATTGCATCGTCTTCGATGTCCGCTACAAGTGCCTGATGTTTCACTTTAGTGCTGCCCAAAATTATTTCAATCGGTAGCTCGCCATATACAGTAGCTGGCTCCCCTGTTGCTGTGCGTAGCTTCCAAGTTGTCGGTTCAATTCGTTCCGGTGTTCTGGCAAAGGAAGGTCCGAGAATTGTCCTAGTCGCACCTGTATCTAGTAGCCTGGTGCAAGGCTCGTTATTGATGAGACCGTCTACGAAAACACCTCTGTTCTGTCGTTGCAGGATAGCGACATATGCGTTGTTAACCGGGGCTTGCTGAACACAGGCCGACGATTGCCCCTTCTCGTCGACCTTCTTCAGTTTTCCTGCTTCGGAGTCGTGTTTTCGAATGTTGGACATTTGCTACGCACATGTCCAATTTGCCACAATTCCAGCATCTTATCTGTATTTTCTCAGGCAAAACTTCCTTCATCACTTTTCTTATGGCAGCTTCCAAGTCAGCATGCTCCTGTGAGTCTTCTTCAATACTTCGAACTTTACTTTGGTTTTTGCAGGATTGCTTTGCTGCCTCAAATTCCAAAGCGCGTGCCAGTGCGTCTACGAGATGTGTTGGACGAGCTAGTGTCAACGCTTGTCTGGTTTCTTGGTCACGGAGTCCATCCAAGAATGCCTGAACCGCTAATCGCTCCATTACATTTTCCGGTGTGGCTGGATATGCGAGACGACCCAAGCGTGCAATGTCAGCTTCGAATTCTTGTAAGGATTCGCCCGATTTCTGGCAGCGATTTTTCAGTTGGGAGTGGTATACGTGTTCCAAATGGGCCTGGCCATATCGTAATTCTAGATGTTTAATCAGCTGATCATAGTCCTCCTGTTCTTGGGCGGTAAGAGTTTGTAGAATATTCGTCGCTTCTCCACGTAATGCAAGTGTTAGTGCTACAGCTCTTTCCCCTGCATTCCATCCATTTGCTTTGGCCGCTGCTTCAAACTGTCGGCGGTAATTTTCCCATGGAGTTTTCCGTCGAATTGAGGCGGCTTCATGGAAACTTCCTATTTCAGAAATGACCTTGACATCTTGTATACCCTCTTGAACTTTATCCAAGTTCAAACTCAAGTCAGAGTTGCATTTTTGTTAACCATCTCTGTGGAGGGCGCACTATCAATTCGTTTTTCAGCTTACTGATCGTTTCCTTCATCTTGTCCATCTCTGCCTCGACGGTTCCTATTCTTTTTTCTAGACGATTCGCCACACCACAGAGTTCTTTTTTTAGGCCTTCTGTGTTTTCTAGGAGCTTATCTTCCAGGCTTCTTGAATTTTCTTGAAGCTTCTCTTCCAGATTTCTAGAATTTTCTTGAAGCTTCTCTTCCAGATTTCTAGCATTTTCTTCCAAAGTCCTGGAATTTTGTTGCAGTTCTTCTTTCACGGATTTAGTAGATTCTTCGAGTTTATTCATTACCAAACTTAAATCACCTCCGGGAACTTCGAATAAAAATGTTTCGGGGTCCTCACCTTCTTGTATAAGTCCTTCTGCAAGTCTTTCCTGGAGTACTTGCTTTTTACCCGTTGTTTCCAGTTCCCTTTCCTCCAATTCCTGTTTCAATTCCGCTACCTTCAAATCCGCAAGGCGCACTTTTCTTGAACACATTTTGTCTTTGACGAGGTATCAGTCTGTTTTACACGAAAAGTTTATCAGTTTGTTAAAAATTCACTTCGCGAATTCTTTTCCACGGGCCACCAGTCTATTGTCTGTTTCACGCGAACAGTGTATCAGTTTATATTCCCACGCACAATTGTCCACTTCGCGAAAACCGGGCCACTGTCTATTTTGGGCGTACAAAAGGGTCTATCAATTTATTTTTCTGACTATCCACTCCACGATCACTTGTTTATTTTCAAAATCTCGCTTCCGACACCAATTGTAACGTAAATAAACTTAACTTGGTTTTACTAATCTATTTCACACTTAAATTTACAACTAATTCATATTACTAACTACGCCACTGTATCGCTCGACGTTATCGGCTGCTCAGACCGAGACTCCCTCTTGAGGGCTGCCTATTTATCTCCGTTACAGAATTCTCGATGTTTCCAATTCTGGCGGTTGGCGAACAGCATGTTTCAGTTGTTTCTAATATTGACCGTTGTTTTTCGCGGCAGCGTGACTGGATTGTTCTCGAATATCTCCGGGGATGACATCATCGTTGTCGATGGCAACGCGTGAGGCGACAGGTCCGGCCTAGGTTCGTTACATTATATTCGAATTTGCAACGTGGTAAGTTACAACCATTCTTCCCGTTCCAAAATCGAAGGAATCGCTTTACAGATTCATTCATTCATAATGATTATTCACTGCACTTGAACCCAGTCGAAACTTGAAAGATATATATATATATATATATATATATATATATATATAATAATTCACTATAAAATAAAATATTGTAGCTGGAACTAATTTTCACAAAAAAAAATCTAGTGCTAGGAATCGAAGCCGAGCCATTTGCCTGACTGTCTGAAAAAAAAGGTGTGTTTCAAAGTGATTCTCATTGATCATTGAAATATTGAATAGATAATTTTTTTATCTATGATCATTAAAAAATTTGGCAAAACCCATCCAAGTACCAACCGCGCCCGAAGTTGCTTGACTTTGCGGACATATGTCTTCTTCTTCAAATAATTTATTAAACTGTTACTAGTACGGGACATCTACATTTCATTTACATATATACATTTCTTTATATCACAAATTTGTCGTCCTAGAAGGTCTAGTGGGCGGCAGGGATTTGTGATATGGAAATGGGGTCGGGGAGAATTTGTGGGTGCAATTTAAGTTAGACGGTTACACCAACCTCCAAACGTCTCGTACGCCCCAGAACAGGGGCAGTAGGGGGACGTCGCGCTGGTCTTAGCGACTTTGCCCTATATTTAAGTGAAATGCTTTCTAAAATCTAAGCTATGTTCCTATTTCCTGCGTTGAACGCTTATACGGGAACTGGAGTGAAGGTATTGAGGTAGATAATTGTGAAAATAAAGTTTGGAGCGTTACTATTTAGTATGTTTCCCGGAAAAAGTGGGTAGGCAAAAAACCAGGTGGACATATGTCTGGTTACATTTCTACTACTCCATTATAACCTTCATTGAGTTTTTGAGAATACTGCAATTGAATCATTCACTTCTTACTTAGGTCATTTAACGGGCTGAAAGAGGTATATTTGAATTCCAATATCAAATCAGTGTATGTAATGAGCGCAAAATCCCTTATTTAATCAATTTTGCTTCTCCTGTTTTCTTATTGGATTGAATGCGTTGAAATTTGATTCTGACAGGACCAAGTGTAATTTTATCGCAAAACAATATCTAATCTACGAATGGTTTTATCAACAGTGAAAACACAAGAGCTTTTTTTTATCGGATAAATTTCTTTTTGTAACGAAATAATTTTGCCAATCAGTAATTTTACGAGAAAAACTCACATGACAAAATCGCGAGACCGAAGGTCGAGTGATTTTTTCAATGTCAGTTTTTCGAGTAAAATTACTGATGGAAAAATTTTGAGTTAAAAAGAAATGTATCCTTAAAAGAAAAGCTCGAGTGTTTTTTGGCAAGATAAATTAACGACCGAATATATGAATGAACAACAACAATAATTATCTTTATTGATACAATTAAATTATTTAAATGAACAGTTATTGAATACACAATTGTTATAAATTGTTTGGTTTGGTGTACTCTGATTTCAAAATTTTCTTCTCTGGTATTCACACATGTAGAATATTCATTTTGATTTTCCTCACTCGAGGCTCGTAAGGAACTAATAATATTTTCGTGATGTTCAGGATCAACTTGGAGGTAGGGTTTAATAGAAGATGATGATGAGTGTCCCGTTATCTTTATAAGTTGTTGGTCACTTACTCCTTGTTTGGCTAACTGGGAAACTGTACTAGCACGGTTCGAATGATTGGTAATTTTATTATTTGTAATGTCGAGTCCAATTTTAGTTGCAGAATATTTGGTCCAAGTAGGAATCGTATTAATACCCAGTGGAACATTTTTGTACCAACCTTTAGAATTTTTGATTTTTCAAAAGGGATTTGGAGTTAAAAAAAGTCGTTCAGATGTTTTCATTTCTTTTTTGTAACAGTAATTTTAACAATGCAACGGGACAAATACCTTCATCCATTTCATTTTTTGTTATCCATTTGCTGTCTGCCAATTTTTTCGACCCACCCTGTGTCGTCTTTGAAAATATTGTATTGTATTCAAATCTTCTTGTTGAAGTTCCA
Organism: Gonioctena quinquepunctata; assembly: GCA_018342105.1. Taxonomy (NCBI): domain Eukaryota; kingdom Metazoa; phylum Arthropoda; class Insecta; order Coleoptera; family Chrysomelidae; genus Gonioctena; species Gonioctena quinquepunctata. The sequence continues at coordinate 5,513 of JAFIRS010004818.1, forward strand.
TCTTGATTTTTTTCTCCTTTAAAATGGTAAATTTTACAGTTTGCAGCTTCTCCCCCCCTCCAAGCTAATTCATAAGAAGCTATATGAAAGAATCTTTTTTGTAATCCCTCTGGGTTGTCCATATTCCACAATTTTGCCATTTTTACTATATCTTTCTTGTTCAATGCTACATAACTTACTTTTCTTTTCTCTGGAATAACTTGTAATTCTTTCCGTTTACTATTTCTTGCATCACGAGCTTCTTTAAAAGTTATGTCGGCAAAAGGATCGAATTTAATATTGTATTCATTGAAATATTTTTCTTGAATCATCTTCGCAGTTGAATTCCAAATTGATTTAACTGCATATTCTTTATGATCTTCTCCATTCCTCTTTTTCATATTATAGGCCCAATCCTTTAATATATCTGCTACTTTTTGTAACGGAGTTATTTTCGACAGTTCGTAATTTCGTACTTGACAAAACTCCATAAATTGTCTCCATATTGACGCTTTAGTATTTTTTGTGGATTGCGGGATTGCTTTTTCTATATTTTTTGTTATTTGTTGAGTCGAAACTTCCCCAAAACGACTCATGTTGTAATGTTTCAGTATCAATTATCAACAATACTTAAATAACTGACAGGGCAGACATTAAAGTGACGTAGGCATACTAGATGTAGACGCTTAAGAGGAACAGGCGTTTTTATCGGTGATAAAAAACGATGCACCTTTTTTATCGCTGTCAAAATGACAAAACAGTCATCTTTAAATGACACATTTTATATAGGAGTTAATTTATCAATATAAAACTGACCTCACTGGTTCTCTAGTTTGAAATTTCGGCCATTTGATTGGATAAAAAATAATGAAGGTTGAATTTTTATTTCAGTGCCTTGAAAAAACCCATATTTACAAAATGTCATCAACATTTTATTGTTGGATAACTTTGATTGCGCTAGTTTTCTTAAAAAATACCAGTAAACAACAATAATATATCTGACGAAATAGCGGATGAGCTTTGTGATTTATGGTAATTTTTTGTGATTTGGTGCGATTCTATTGAAAATTGTTAACTGGGGGTTTTAGATTTGGAGTTGAAGATTGTTTTTTTTTGTCGACATTTAGGCGATTTTTCAAATATGATTTAATTTTTTTTTATTTTTATTGAAATGCACTAAAAAGAAAATTTAATTCATGATGTGTGTAGGTTATTCTGTAACAGATTCAAAACCTTGCCACGCAATGTTTTTAGTTTGAATAGGCATATACTGGTATTCTTATGCGACGAGTTTTTGATTCTATTACATAATAACCTACGTCACACATTTAAAAAAATCCATCTCAGGGCATTTGAATAAAATCTTGTTTTTTTTTTCATATTGATAATAGTTTGTTTTTCGATGGTATTTTCAAAAAGAGTAGGTACCACAATCAATAAATATTGTTGAATGTTCAACTGGATTCTATTTCCGTTGTTCTTTAATAATCACTGAAAAATGGAGAAACTTCTATATTGCAGAAACTACAATCAATTCAATACAAAATGAACAATAAAAAATGTTTTTTAGTTATCAGTTCTGACAGCGTACTGACAAGTCCTTTTCCGGGAAACCAAAAACAAAACGTCGTAGTCTACAGCCGGATGACACGAACCCATCACTGTTCGAAGTCGGACCTATGACCATCTAAGGCAACTAGCTGTATCGCAAGGACACATGAACTTGCGAACATTTTTAGATCAGTGGACTGTATTGCATATTGAAATACTGGCCGCATCAAATATATCTGTACTTATTACGTTTCGTGATGTTATGTAACATTCGATTAGGTTGAAAATGGAAATTATGACTTCTTCCAGGGGCCGGAAAAAGTTGAAATTCACGATCAACATTCATCCTTACGAAAAAATCAATGAAGAGATGAAGATTTGGCAGGGCCGGATTTAGGGGAGGGCAACCGGGGCGAAAGCCCTGGGGCCTCCACAAACGGGGGGCCCCACAATAGAGACTTCGGAAAAATTCCAACTAGTAAACACTAGTAAACATCTTTTCCTTTGATATTTTTTTGTTTTGCTTTTTTACCTTTACCTACAGCCTACAGTACTTTGTACATACATGATTATTGAAAATAATTTGGGGCGAGGGGGCCTCCGCTCCTTTGTTGCCCCGAGGCCTCTGGACCTCTAAATCCGGCCCTGAGATTTGGCAACGCCAAGTATCATATTTATTACATGGCTTTCAATTTCCATTCGCATTTTCGACTATAGTAAAATTGCCCTCTTGCAGTCGGTAGCTGAACTAAGTCCGCCATAAAGAGAACCAAGACTCACTAAATCGCGTACCTAAACACACTTGAAAATGAGATGCTTTTTCCAACTTTCTTTTGGTTCGATTCATCCTTGATAATCTGAGTGATGTCATTAGCTGAATCATAATTCTAAAATAAATTCAAGAATATAATTCTTGATAACCTCAAATCAGATTTGAGATTTTTTTTTGAGACTACTCATCCAGTTTTGGGAGTTGCCAATGACATATATTGATCATTCATCCATTTCTGTAGCAAATTTCAATTCAAACTACTGCCACCATTCATTTACTGTTAACAGAAAGGCAAGTCACTGATTACGGTTGAAAATTGTCCATTGCGATTTCCACCTTGATGGTGAACGCGTCGCCTGAGATACGTCAAATCGTTTCAAAACGTTGCGATTCAAAATTTCGCAGCCAGTCTGCGACCGGCCTAAGGAGGTCTTTGGGATCAATCAATACGAAAATTGCTATTTCTTGATTTTTGGACACCCAAGTAACATTGAAAAATCTCCAGGCATTCATTTATTCATCTGGGCGAAGTAAAACTTTTGTTGAATCATATTTTTATTTCCTTTTAATGATTCAACATTATAATATTTCTAATCCCAATTGGACCGACATGAAAAGTTTCGTGAAGGATTTGTCTTTCCAATTGCCGCCTTGACATAGGTGTGGATTCATGCAGCACAAAATAACAATTATCAAATAAGAAATAACAATTATCAATTAACAAGAATTAAAATGTAGCATTCATGCACTCGAAATAACAATTAAGAAATAAAAAGTAAGCATGGGCACAAGACGGAGATCCGAGGCATTTAAATTAGGTAATCCTTCTTTTTCGAAATTCCATGTCCCCTCGATAATAAAAAACAAGTGAAAATTCAAAATGTCCAATAAACAATATGAAACAAAAACAATACCTCAAATATAAGAAAAAGTGAGGTTATTTTCATCATCGGTTTGACCAATCCGCGGTCATCTGCGTACTAGTTGCGCACTAGAAGAGAATTTCGTTAAAATAATGTAAAAAGATAAAAGTTGGCCAACTTCTACATGTTATTTCTCAAATGATAATTGTTATTTGTCTGCATGAACATAGTCATTGAAAACTATAGAGTTCAACTTATATTGCTAAATGTTATTTCTTATTTGTTATTTGATAATTGTTATTTTGTGCTGCATGAATCCACACTTATTCTTACAATCATAGCAATTGTAAAAGTAGACACCTGTTATCTCAACTGAATTCTATTATATGTTTCGAAAGGTCTCCAGAAAGCCAAATTGATAAAATTATTTTAAATGGATAATTCCTAACCCCATCAGCACACGGCACTGATTAAGGAATATTGTGAACTGGGTGAATCATGCAACTTCAGATAACAGATGTCCAATCCAGCTAGCCGAGCTTTTATTCCTCAAATATATTTGATAGCGCCTTAACTAATAATCTGGGCAACTAGGGGCACACCAATTAACTTTTTTATGATTGTACCAGGAACGCTTTGAAAGTAAAAACACTGGTAGTATATAAATTTCTCATTTGCCGGTCAGTGCATATGAACACTCCTCGCAGTGCTCTTATTTTTATTGCCGTTCCAATTGGGATTAGAATAACTATACAAGCATGTTCTAACAGGATTATTGTTCCAATATTCTGTCATTATTATGCGTTTATTGCCGTACTACTGACTACTTTCAGGATGGGATGTAGTACCTGCTAAGTATTTTTTGATGAGTACTCGCCATTTCCCATTTTAATCTTTTGAAAATCTCCACTAACATCATTGAGGGTACTTTAATGGATTTCTTCCAGCACATATACAAATTTTGGGAAACAAGACAGTCGTGAGAGTGGGCGGAGTGGTACTATGTATATTTATTCGTCGTAATGTTTGGAGTGAGAATTCCAAGTGGAAATCAGTGTTTAGTGAGTGCAATTTTCGACGGATATTGAGAGAGATCACTTCTGAGAATTGTCTGCGGACATAGGTACATATACCTACTCCACCGTGTATACATTTTTTTTCGAATGTACGGAGGGCCTAGCTAGCCCGGTGTGTTGTATTTCATAAATAGGTACCTGCTTCAGCTTCGTTATATGTGTTTGACGTTCCAGGGGCACCATTATAACTTTATCTTTTCGTTTCAGCGGTGTTAATAACTTATTTTTGTAAAAACGTTTCGAAATTGACAAATTTTGATATACATTAGAATTTCGAAATGACATTCATTTGGGCACTAGTGCCTAAAAAATAAAATGAAACATTAAAAACAATGAAAATATTTTTACTTTTGGCACTACTAGTGACTAAAAGAGTGTAAAAATTGAAAAAATTGTAAAATTGTTTTTGACCGCTTTCTTAGTTGCTTGACCAACCCTCAGAAGTTAATGAAAACTTGTACGAGTTAAGATTACGGGGACCTTACCTTTTATAGTGGGATCCGAAACCACATTTCGAAGTTCTAATAAATATCAAAATTTGTCAATTTCGAAATGCTTCCACAAAAAATCTTGTATGAAATGCGAAATCGATGTGTTTTCGCAATTTGTTACATAAATAGCTATTTCGTTCCAGCAGTGTTGTTCCATATTTCTGATTTTTGTATGGTACCAGTGATATTTCTACATATATTATATTTTATTGCGTAATATTTTGAATGCGGACTTGTTTTCATTTTGGGGTTATTTTCGAATGGTACCGAATTCGGTTTTTGGTATTATGAACCCTGGTTCAAATACAAATTCGGCATTTGGAATTCGAAGTTGACGGCCAAGACAACTGTACAGCTTTCAGTTGACTTTCGTATAGGAGCTTTTAGCCATACGCTAAGAGTAATCCTACTTTCCGGTAATAGTATTCAGCAATTTGTAAGCTTAACTCCGACAAGAGTGCAAGTTTTCGACTTGTGAATTTTTTAAATTTTTATTAATATTTTTGAGAATTTCTTAAATTTTTTCTGAACAATATCCTCTTTTCCGTTTTGGACCCATTTTAATTTTGGGAATGCATTCTTTTTTGTTGACCTTGTTGGGGTAACAACGTTTGATCACCCTGAACTTTGTGTTATTATATGTTCGGGTTATTTCGATCTATCAATTTCTCAGTATTTTATTTTATTTTTGTGTTCAAATTCAGAGTAAACACTAGCGCGTCACAAAAAACAGTCGAATTTCTTCCTCACCCTGCCCAGCTTGAGTTTGTAGGAATTATTTACCAAGAATGGGAGTGCAGATAGTGAAGTGTTTGGAAATTGGCAACACTGTTTCTGTGCGGTCTCAATTAATTTAGATTTCGGTATTCTTGGATAGCGTGGATGGAAGCAGTGGCGCCGTCAAAAGTTCACACACACAGGATGTGTTTCGTTCTCCCTTTGAAATTGATTCTCAAAGGTAACTGGGGCTGAAGATATTATGTCAAAATTAAAAGATGGCGGAAATATTTTGTTATTTATGTTCCAATTCTATCCAAAATTGTTATCGGGGCATTTTTGGGATCGCAATAAATGTCTAAATTCGAGAATTCAAGATGGCGGATGAAGTTTTGTGATTTATGTTTTCATTCGTATAGGAGTGTTCGATGTCTATTATGGATATTTTTTTCAAAATTCAAGATGGCGGATGTTTTTTTAACTAATGGTCCGACTGATTCTTTTAAAAATGGATATCCTATGGTTTTTGAGGTCTAGGATAATGAATTTCTTGTTGAAATCACGAAAATAAAGGGGGTGAAAATATAATGAATAGGTATAACACCAACATTTATTCAAATGTACTAAAATGGAACAAATGTTTTATTAGATGTGTGAGGCAAGTTATTCTGTGTTCAAACTGAATTGGTCCATGACAAATTCTGAGTATGTAATTACCGGTTATAATATAACAATTCATCACACATCAACAAAATATTATTTTTTCAGGCATCTGAACAAAAGCTTGTTAAAATTTATTTTTACAATTGTGTCAGCTTTATGTATTCAATATGTGGATTAGTTTCCTCGTAGAGCCTGTACTACTAGAACGATTGATTTCAACAAATTTTGTGTCATCATATGCATCTTAGCCTTACGTGGCATAAGCTACATATTCTTTTGTGAATATATATATATATATATATATATATATATATATATATATTCGGTCGGAATATTGAAGAAAACCAGTTGCTAAATTGTCGATGTTTCGAAACTTTATTGTTTCATCTTCAAGACTATTTAGAGTAGCTTTCCGCGAGTTCAAAAGTGGTAAATGACTTTGACATAAAATATAAATACATGCACAGGTTCAGGAAAGGCGTTAACACCGACACAAAGAAATGAGCAGCCTGAACTGTTTTGGAAGAACTCTGCTGATCCAATGAATATATTTTATTGAACTGCTGAAATATGATTGCACAAAACATATTATTCGTGCCGCTATAGGAAAAATCCACATCAGCTACCCTGTAAGGGTAGTCTCCACTTTTTCGAAAAACTGCTGACCGAGAAAACAAATATTAGAAAATAAACCTTATTATAATTAACTCAATCTCATGATTAATATACTTGAAAATCCTATGAAAAACATGACTCCTTGTGTAATATATGTTACAGTTCAGTTCACCATTATTCTATTTGAACGGCACTCTTTCAATATACTGTATGCACTTTATTAATCTCATGTTCATAACTAACAATGCAAATCAAATTAAAATATTATGTTTATTCATGGCAATCCTCGATGGGATAGAAATGGGTCAAAATCAGCCTTCTCTTATCAACAATGATATGAGGCGATTTTTCGAAAATCTTTTCTGACCGGTAGTTTTTGGTAAAGCTATTTCATTAAAATGGTAGAAAATGATTGAACATAACTTTTTTTGCGTGATAATAGGAGAAATAGAAATCACCTCCCTCATAAGGGTAGTTCAAACTTACGATTTTTTTAAGAACTTGTTGACTTGCTGACCGGAGGTATTGTGTAGATATTTCAATGAAACTCTGATTGCACGAAATATATTATTTGTGCCACCATAGAAAAAATTCGCATTAGTCCCTTCATAAATGTGACTATCGTCGTCAAGACTGACCATTGTATGTTTAAGTTGCATTTCATTTATTTATTTTTTGAAAATTGATGAGCTGGAAATTGTACCGGTCAATTCTAATATATATTTGATTTTTTATGCGGATTCTGACAAAATTACTCAATTTGATGTATATATTGGAATCCTATTTTCATTTATTTTTTTCAATTATATTAATAATGAGACTGAATTGTTTATTATATAGTTAATTTTCTAACAATTTGTTTCCTGGGTTGGCAGTTTTTCGAAAAAACTCAAGTATAAACTACCCTCACAAGGTATCTGATGTGAATATTCCCTATAGTGGCACGAATGATATATCTTGTGCCATCATATTCATTGGATACCCCCGGTCGGAAAAGTTCTTCCAAAAATCTCAAGTACTATGCCGGTGATTGGATTTTTTTTCCAATGAAATATATTCACCGGAAACCCTCAGTCAACAAAGTATAAACTATCCTTATGAGGAGACTGATTCAATTTTTTTTGTAACACAAAAAATATGTTTTTTGCAATCTACATTCCAGCATTTCAATGGAATATATTAGCTGGAAATCCCTGGTCAGCAGAGTTATTTAAAAAATCACAAGTGCAAACTACCCTTGAATGGGGGTGGACTGAATTTTTTACCATGATGGCATAACAGCTCCCTTCAAAGATGTCAATTTTGCATTATGGTCTTGATAATCGCATTACAAGTTATTATATTAAAATAGCTTACCTATTACATGATAAGAAGGAAAAAGTTTCGATAACACCTTGTATCAACTAATGCAATTGCTATCGTGGTCGCATAGAATTAATCTAATATACCTTAGGTGTAACATACTAAAATTTCAGTAAATTCTATCGATTCCTAGACACCCCCTTATATATGTGCCTAGTCCTATACAGGTTTTAATTCTGAAAATGAGTTGGCAAAATTCACCTATTGCCTCTGAAATTGAATTCAAATTCAACTAATAGCGTATATTGAGACACTCCACGATATACGACGACGGTCATGTAGATTGCGTAGATCCGGCCGTAAACAAAGACAGCGACCAATATTGTTCTCGGACATTTGTATCGAAGAACGTTTGAATTCTACAAACCTATGAAGGTGGCAGCATGAATCCGATGAAGATTTTCCAATCTTGGAAAACGTGCCATTCAAAAACAGAAACGATTTCATGAAAATTCTTATTTTTTGGTTAATTAAGTGGTATATATGAATACCGAAAAGTCATTCTTTTTTCGATTATGTAGGTTCATTCCTATTTTTTTAATGTAGAAGGAAATCATTGACTTTCCGGAATTACAACAAATGAGAAATTTTTTTCGTGATGTACGGTTTTTACTGAAAACATTTCTGGAATATGAGAAACGATTTCCAGTTTCACCAAGGTGGTGAATGCTCTTGAAGGTCTTGACGTTTCTTCCGTGTGAGTTTTACCACAAACACATGGACATTCACAATTTTTTAAATTTTATTCTTTGTTTATGGGATTTGTCCTGGTCAATTTCGATCTCAATCTAATGAGTTTGGAATACTGTTCTAACATTGAATTTGTTGACCATTCTTTTCAATTTTTCGGAAAGACTAGGAATGTACGGGATCATATTATTCACTGATTGTTGCGGGTCTTAGTGTTGTTTTATTTTTGTTCAATTGTCCTACCGACAAAACTTTTTGAATATGGATTATTTTCAGGAATACTTATATTTTCAATCTCCATTTTGATACTCTTTCGGAGATTTGAATTGAATTTGAATCAGTTGATGTGTGTTTCTTTCCTGAAAATAGTAGTATCAAAATTCAATTTGATATTTTTTTTACCAAACACATTACGTTAAATTGAATATCCTGTGGACCTGTGTGGTGTATGTCCGATTTTGTCAAGTAATTGTTAAGAAAAGACACGAAATTTTCAATAGCGATTTAAAATTTGATTTTTCGATAAAACTTTTAGAGAGGGAACAAAACTGGTTTCCGAAACGTCATCAAAGGAAGAACATTTTGTATTAATAATTTCCAATAATATTTTAGGAAAATCATTTTCGAACGTTTCGTTATTGTAAAGTTTTCTGAGCATATTTTCAAATCTTTCTATTCATTATTCAATGGAGAATGTTTCCCTCTTCACCAAACCTCAGTTATGTATTGAGGTAAATTCAGTAATTTGCCCGGTTTGTACAGATAACTGACATTTCTTAACTCCCTGGGAAAAAGAAAACACAAAAATGGAAAGCAATGACAAACACTATATCATCAAGAATCGGAAAACATATTCCGATTTTGCGGACTGCTCCTACCAGCTTATGCCAGTGCAGTTTAATTCCCTTTCAAAAAGTTGGCTGTGTGAGAAAAAACAAATAAAAGTGGAACTTTAACGGAAACCACTCAAACAGTGTTCAGTGTTCTCGTGAAAACCAAATATCTCAACAACCGATAGAGCAATTCCATTCTTTCTGGTATACACCAAAACATAATTTAATTTTCCATCTTTCTATATATATATATATATATATATATATATATAACATCGGAATCGAACGTATATGGTTTTGCATTTGCGTCTCGGTTTGAAAATATTGAATTTTTCTGTGGTACCCAAGGAATAGGAATCTCTCTCTTTTTAACCGACGAAACCAAAAAGGAGGAGGTTCTCTATTCGACCCGTATATTTTATTTTTTTCCATCATATTTTTTTATGTATGATCACGCATAACTTTTTACTGAGGCGTCCGATTCCGATAATTCTTTTTTCAGTGGATAGGGTGTACTTTGAATTTGGTCCCATTTGAATTTAAAAGATGAAATCCACCCCTAAGGGTAGCGGAATGAAGGATATTGATCACTCACCCTCTGAATTCTGGTCCGTTAACCGATTCTATCAGGCATAACTTTGTACTGGGTTCTTCGATTTGGATGATTCTTTCTTCAATAGATAGGGTATACCTTATATTTGGATTTCGGAAGGAATTAGCCACCCTTACGGGTAGCAAAATAGGGAATAATTGATTTTTCACTAGTGAACATTGGCACACACATACGTAGTTGACAATGACAGATCGCTACTGACATTATTCTTGTTCCGTCAAAATCAGTATATTTTATGAGAGGATGGAATGATAATTTATATTACAACAAATGGTAAAAGTAGATAATCATATTATTTAACTGGTAATAGTTGAAGTAAGGTGGGTAAGTAAGTATTTTGGAAGTAATCAAAAAACAAGTAGGTAGTAATTGGTAGATTTTAGCCAGAAAAAATTGAAAAATAAAAACTTTTCAACAAAAAATTAAACCGACGAAATACGGAACTAAAAAGTAAAAAATAAAAACTTTTTAACAAAAAATTAAACCGACGAAAAAATCAACTGAAAAGCAAAAAATAAAATAAACCTTAGTCTAAATGATAATTGAGCTCCTAAACTAATGTAAGTAACTGATTTTGAGTCGGCGCCAAACAAACTAGCAATTGAATTAGGTGAAGCGTAAAATGATGGCAGCGAGATGCACGGCTGCGTTTTGATGACTTCTTTCATAGATAATGATCTTCGATAATTGTTTGTTTGGCGCCGACTCAAAATCAGTTACTTACATTAGTTTAGGAGCTCAATTATCATTTAGACTAAGAAGGTTTATTTTATTTTTTGCTTTTCAGTTGATTTTTTCGTCGGTTTAATTTTTTGTTAAAAAGTTTTTTTGTATGAACAGTCGAGTCGGTCAGGCTAATTTATAAAGCCAATAAAAGACATGCGGGGTTGAGTGGAAGACCAGAAATCGTTACCTCTTTTCAGAAACGTACTCTGAACTCCTCCCATTCCAGATATCAATATCTTTTTATATTCTGGAATAAAGGCTCTTATTATCATGAGAAATCATTGAAATCTTGCATTTAACGTAGCTATGAGCCCTAGTCACAATTTTTCAACTTTTAGTTTTCTAAATTATGTAAAACCAGCTCAGGCATCGGTGAAATATCATTACGTTCCTATTACGATCAGCCTCGTAGAACTTTTTTCTAAGAATTTCTCCAATGTTTTACCGAAAAGACTGCTTATGAAAAAATAAGATTTCCGTTGCTTATTCGAAAAATACGTTCATTGATAAGTCAAAAGTAATATTCGAATATTTTCACAATCCTTGAATGCCACAGGATGACGTCACAACGAACGAAGCCCCCCCTGAACCACTATTCCTGTTAAATGTCCCCAAATAGTCTGATTAACAAGTTAAAAAACGGGTTAATCCTTGTTCCCGGTCCTGAAAATATGTGCGATAGCTCATTCGATTCGGGATGACGTCTAGAAAAATGTATCTCGAGCATTTATAGGCACATAAAAAATTGCAATTGTAACTGACAAAATAAAATGAAAAAAAAAGATATTTAGTATTTCGTTAATAACTCAAAAACCATTGATATTTGAGAACTTTTGAAAGAAGAGGAAATTTACAATAAAAAAGTCCCCATTACCAGAATTCTATCTCCATTATTTATAATTTTTATTCAACGCCGAAAATAGGTCTCCGCGCGGCCGACATGAGCGCAACATTAAAAATTTGAAAAAAATGTGGTGTCATGAGAACACTTGAAAGAATAAAACCCCGTTGGAAAAAAAAATATGTCGATTTTCCAAAAAGTTATACGATTGTTAATTAACAAATTTTTATCCAATCTCTGTTTTTACAAAAGTCGACATAAAAGTTTAAATAATTGACCTATGAATTTTTTGCTTCTTGTAGCCTTCCTTATATACATACTTAACAAAATCACATAATAAAAGTTTATTAAAGTTCTATATTTTGTTTGTTATAATTTTTTTAAACGAACAAAAAATAAAATATTAAGAAAATGTTAAAAAATAATTGTTGACAAATGTTATTATACAGCTGTTTTTGCATCTAACAATGGCATTAATTAACGTAGGAAAAACATTGTTTACGTCATTTGTATGATATTATTCATAAACAAATAGACAAGTATAATATTTAAAAAAAATTAATCACCATTTTATTGACAAAATGGTGATTGAAAAAAACCTTAAATACATTTTTTAATTGTTTATAATAGTTTCTTATATTTAGGTTGTTTAAATAATTAATTAAGAATTTTTTTTCTCTTTAAAAATCATAATTGGCATTTCTCTATAAATTAACAAAAATTTTTTTTGTTTATCAATAATTTCATTGTTTAGTAAGTAAACAATTTGTTATAAACAATTTGTGACCCTCGATTTATTTTTTCCTGAAAGTAAAAAAATTTCAAAAACAGCCATATATACCAAAGTACTGAAAAAAATTGTCATTGATTTTTTATAACATTTTAAAATATTACACGATACCGAAATCAAAGTGGCCTCTTAATTTTTCAAGTAACAAATAGATATAACTTTTAAATTATATTATAATTATTTTTGTAAAGGACTTATCAATCTTTGAAATTGGTAAAAATCCAAGTTTGTATCTATTGCTAATCAGCTGTTACATGCATTTGATTATAAAAATGAGTTTTTTTTTTAATTTTCGTATTTTATACATACATACATATACAGCTGTGAACCAGATGATTTTGTTTAGTGATAAAATATCTGCCGAATATCCTTTACATCATACCCATATTATTATTTATCTAACTCGTGTTCCGTTATATACGATATTTCATTTTATATTACAACACTCATTTATATTCAGCAATATCTTTACTTTCTATTTATTGTAATAAATTATAGTAGCTTCTAACTGAATGTGGCTCTATTGTTTATTTAAAAAAACATTTTTCTATCAAATTATGGAATTTTCCTCGAATTTTTTCTCAGCTGTATCTTCTAAATTTTTAAATTTACTTATATTTTTATACTTTTCATCATAATAAAATAGTAGAATAGAATATTTGTATAATTGTGACTTATTGCTGTCTCTCATCAAACGTTTGTCATCGAATAAGCTCATAGGGAATGGCGCAAACTCATGAACCAAGGCTGTTTTCACTATATCTTTGTTGTTAATCATAGACGCTACAATCCGGTGAAATAAAAGTGAAGTGTTGACGTTAACTGGCTCTTCATCTATGACACAAACCGCTGTTGACTTAAAAAGCGTCTTCATATAAGACTTCTTGCTAAACGAATACGACTCTACATCTGCTCCAACCATTTTTGACATGGTTTGCAAACCTTTCTCTACAGCTTTATGGCAATCGATAGAAGAATCGCCAACTAATCCTGTCGAAAGTGACATTTATAATATAATTGACATTCAGTTGTCAAGACTTAAATATCCAATATCATTTAATAATATTAAGTTTCTCTTCAGTGATTTATAGAAGATATCTAATATAATTACGGAAATACCACGTGCTTTTACATAACCAAAAATGTTAATTTCTTCTTGCCTTTTTTAAACTTATATTATTTGTATATTTGTTATCATTTCATAACAATGGACTACTCTGTGAAGTGTTTTATTTGTGAAAAAAAATTGATTGTTGCTGAAGAAGTGAAGACTGTTGAAGAACGTGGGATAGGTACATTGCGTGAGCATAGTTTTAAAATTGGCGACAACAAGCGAAAAATATTGGAGGGAAAAACTGAGATTCAAATTCACGAGAAGTGTCGAACTGCATATTTTCTTTCGACAACAAAAATGCTAGGATCTCCAAGTTCTTCTGTCTCTAAACAATCCACTCGCAGCGTTTGCAGTAATTTTGAGTTTGATAAATTTTGTTTATTTTGCCGAAAATACTATAATCATTCTCTACGTGAAAAACAAATGGTACGTTCAGATGAAGTAAGAAAAATATTGCTAGACTACGCGAAAAAGCGTAATGAGTCACAAGAATTCATAGATTTAATAACCCGAGTAGAATCATTAGTAGAAGTGAAAGTGCGTTATCATAAGAAATGTCTGATTTATTCCGAAAGAATTCCGACTGATCCAAAAGATACTGAGGATTCACCTCTTTAAAACTCACTGAAATTCGCTTATAATTATATTGAAAATAATTCGGAATGCCAATTTACAGTTTCAGAACTGTTGGATATTATGGAATACAAACCCTCACGGAAGACTTTGATAAGCCATTCACAAGATTATTTCGGTGATGTAATAAACATTTCAGGACTTGGAGTCAAAAGTCTAGTCACTTATTGTGGTTCTGGTGATTTACCGGTAGACGATATGTGGTATACGCATTCTGAACAACGGACAGAGGATGAACACATTCGTATTTATTTATTTATTTATTTCAAGTTCGGGATACAAACAGGTGAAACCCATACAAGCATCCACTAATAAAAATAATAACAATAAATATTTTGGTAGTCTAAGAGGTACAGGAATAATCTAAATTGTAATCATTATAACATTATGAATTGAAAATATGTCTTACAGTTATTTTGAAAAAATTGATAGTCATGGAGAATATATCTAGATTATTACAATATTTGTTGAAACAGTAACACATTCTGGTGATTGGAGAATTTTTTCCCAAATTCGTGTTGTAACTGGGGCTGGTAAGTAATTGTCTATTTCTAGTGTATCTTTGAGGCACATGATAAAAAATCATAGACACTAAATTAGGAGAATCATAACAATTATTTATTATTTTGTACTTAAAGAGTATAGCTGTATGGGGTCGGCTTTAGAATAGCTCCATGGTAAATCCTGCCTGTCGTAAGAGGCGACTAAAAGGATAACCGTAGGTGGAAGATGGTCTCATCGCCCGGTGAAATACCACCATATCGACTTTGTGTGCTGTGAAATGGATCATTCCATGTTTCAGTGTTCGGTCGATACTTTCCGGTGTCCCCCTTTCCTTTTCCCCAATTCCTCCTTTATTTTCAGGTGCATCCTAATAGTAATAATGATGAAGTCTCCTAGAGTAAAACACTCCGGAAGCAAAATACCTCTCCATTCGGATTTCCGGGCGAGAGGTGCTCGAGGGGACTCAACATTAAAGATTAATTTTTGCAACATCCGCGGACCCAACAATAACATCAATGACGTCCACCATCACCTACAGACGAAAAAACCGGATATTCTGGCTCTAACAGAAACACAAGTAAACTCGTCCACCAACAAGGTCCATATGCTTTGTCCTGGTTACGAACTCCATTCTCGATTCAGGTTCAAAGGTGGAGTCTGCCTTTACGCTAAGGCTAACCTTTCATGCCAGCGTGAAGAGAGTTTGGAACCGAAAGACTTTGATGTGATGTGGTTCAAGCTATCTGATACCAAACTGACTAAGTTCCTCTGCTGCCTTTACCTTTCACCTAATGAACCTTCATATAACGACCACTCAAACTGGACTACATTCAGGAGAACCATCCAACAGCTGAAACCATAATCATGGGAGACTTTAATGTACATAACGCTGCCTGGCTCAAGTTCTCTAACAAAACAGATGATGCGGGTCGTCAAGCCGAGGCCTTCGCCATCACTCATGGTCTAGAACAACTGGTCGAGCTACCAACCCGCATCCCTGATGTCAACAACCAGTCTGCCAATACACTAGATCTTTTCCTCACCACCAATCCTGACCCGTATAGAATAGAAGTTTGTGCCCCACTTGGAAACTCTGATCACACCCTCATCTCCACAACATGCTCTTTCCATTTACCATCGAGCTGCACAATACCACCCCGTCTCATGTGGCATTACAATTGGGCCGACTGGGAAGGTCTTCGTATGTTTTTCTCAGCGTTTCCATGGAAGAGAGTTTGTTTCTCTTCAGTAGATCCAACACGATGTGCTGAGACAATTTCTGAAATCATCATGTTGGGGATGCAAACCTACATACCGAATACCGAAAGAAGAACATCATCCGATAAGACCTGGTTTAACAGAAACTGCTCTAGAGCTGTGGCTTCCAAACAGGCAGCATACCATCGATGGCTAAAAAATCCGGGCCCTGAGACCAGAGCAGCATATGTCGAGGCTAGAGGCATATGCAAAGAGACAATAGAATGCTCAAAAGATGCCCACAATGCCAAAATAAGATCAAAACTTGCTGAATGTCCTAACGGATCCCATTCATTTTGGTCTTTCGCCAAAGCTGTGGGAAGAAACTTCACTTCCAGCTCATTTCCTCCTCTAACCAAAGAAGATCGAACACTAGCAACGACTGCCCAGGAAAAAGCCAATATCTTTGCGCACCTATTTGCTGGAAATTCCACTCTGGATTCATCGGGAAAATAACCCCCGAACATTACACCTATTGACAGTCACATGCCCGAGATCACCTTTCGCCAACGTACTATCAGAAAGATTTTGCTGGGTCTCAACACCAACAAAGCCTGTGGATCTGACGGAATCCCGCCGATTGTTCTCAAGAAATGTGCCCCCGAACTAAAACCTGTTCTTTGCAAGTTGTTCAACCACTCTTACAATTTGGGGGTATTTCCGTCCAATTGTTGCAAGAGTACAGCCAGTCCCTAAAAAAGGCAAAAAGGCCCTACCTAGCAACTACAGACCTATCGCACTGCTATCTATTATTTCAAAGGTCATGGAAAAAGCCATCAACATCGAGCTCAAGAAATATCTGGAAGACTCAGGAATTGTCAACGATAGGCAATATGGCTTCCGCCATCAGAGATCAACTGGTGACCTGCTCGCTTACGTCTCACATATATGGCAGCTATCTATTGGAAAGTATGGAGAAACTTTAGCTGTGGCATTAGATATCTCCAAGGCGTTCGATCGAGTTTGGCACCAGGGACTCCTCGCCAAGCTTCCGTCTTATGGCTTGCCCCCTCAGCTGTGTTCTCTGCTTGCTAGTTTTCTCTCAAACAGGTCTCTCCATGTAGTGGTCGATGGAGTTTCATCTGACACTCTACTCATAAATGCTGGTGTTCCGCAAGGATCTATTCTCGCACCAACACTATTTCTACTTCACATCAACGACCTGTTGAAAGCAACTTCATGTCCAGTACACAGCTTTGCCGATGATAGTACCCTCCATACCGCTTTCTCTTCCAGGGCCCCTATATCAGCCCGTGAAACCAGAAATGAACGAGGAAGAAATGTTAATAATATAAATATGGACTTAGCAACAATTCTCGAGTAGGGATCTAATAACTTGGTAGAATTCAATGCAAACAAAACACAAGCATGTCTTTTCTCTAGAAAAGTCGATCTCACTGTGCCTAACATAACTTTGTCAGGAGTAACCATACCACTGAAGTCATCCATATCGATGCTTGGTATTACTATCAGCAATAACCTTTCCTGGGAAAATCACGTGAGGTCCATTGCCAAAGTGCATCCCAAAAATTGGTTTTTGTTTCGTGCCAAGAGCTATTTCACCCCCACCCAGCTGCTTATGATCTATAAGGCACAGATCCGACCTGTCCTGGAATACTGTTCCCATATTTGGAGCGCGGCACCTAAACATATCCTGAGGCTATTGGATTCTGTCCAAAAAGGGCAATTCGTCTCGTCGGTGATGCCTCGCTTACAAACTCGCTCACTTGTCTGGAACACCGTAGAAAAGTTGGCGATTTGTCTCTATTTTATAGATATTTCCATGGGCGATGCTCTTCTGAAATAACAACAATCGTTCCTGCTTTGGCAGTCTCTTCGAGACTAACCCGTCAAGTTCAGTCATCACACCCCTTCGTGGTCACTTTGGAAACCTGCAGAATATCACTTTCCAAAGACTCGTTCATCGAACGAACAGCGAGGCTTTGGAACTCATTGCCTAGGGAGGTGTTCCCCGAGGCATACAACCTCCAGAAATTTAAGAAGAACACCAACTCCTACCTTCTTTCCCTTGGTTCCCACGATGTTCTCTGAACATTACAGGATATCCCTTTTCGTGGGAACCAGAACATGAAAAAAAAAAAAAATCCGTGATTATCCGTCGTTGTTCTAGCAGCTGTATATTATAAAGAGAACGAATTTCACTAATGCCAACAGTTATATAAACCTTTGTAATTTTGAAGTGGAGAAACCTCACAAATCTATTCTGAAGTCTTTCTAATCGTAATTTATGAACATTATAATGTGGGTTCCATACTACACTGGCGAAATTTGATTTGCTGTGAACAAAAGCATAATAAATAGATTTGATGGCTGCCTCATTATCAAAGTCTTTGCATGTTCTACAAAAAAATCTCAAAGCTCTATTGCAAGAATTAATTAGGTACTCAAAATGTGGGTTGAAGGTCATTTTTGTATCGAAGTATACACCAAGATCCCTGATTCGGTCCGTTCTTTTGACTATACTGTCGTCCAGTAAATATTGGAATTCTATAGGAATAATGCTCTTACTGAAAGATATACTCGCACATTTACTGACATTGAGTTTCATTTTGTTCCGGTTACAAAATTCAGTGAACCTATTTAGATCTTCCTGAATCTTTGAGCATTGTCAACACTTTTCTGAATATCTTCAAGTCGTCAGCATATAACAGTACCTGTGTATGTTTGAAACAGCTGTTTAGATCATTAATAAACACTGAAAACAATAAAGGACCCAGATGTGAACCCTGAGGGACTCCCGATGTTACCACAAAAGAGGCAGACCTATATCCATTTATATTCACAAGTTGACTGCGATTATAAAGATATGACGATAGCCATCTCAGGAGATTTCCCTGTATACCAATTCCAGAAAGTTTCGATATAAGGAGGTTGTGATCGACTTTATCGAACGCTTTGCTGAAATCAGTATACAGTGAATCAACCTGCGCTCGATTGTCTAAGGCATTCGAGATGTATTCGGAATATGTAACCAAGTTTGTTTCGATCCCTCGTTTGGAGAAAAATCCGTGTTGGCATTCTATGATCGATGATTTGAGACTGTGAAACATAATGTCGTAAATGATGCTTCCAAATAATTTGCTGAATATGGATAGTTTGGAGATACCGCGATAATTTTTCACTGAGTTTCTGGTCCCGGAGTTTTTGTATATTGGAACTAAAAGAGCAGTTTTCCAGGCATCTGGGAAGATACCAGACTGCATGGATTTATTGAAAATAACACAGAGTGGGTAGCATAAGCTGGGAGCACAGTATTTAACAAAATATGAGGGATAGCCATCTATTCCGGCTCCCTTGTTTACATCTAAAGAGTTCATCTTAGCAAGTATCATTTCCGGAGTCAATTTTATTGAGTTTAGTAAATTATTTGTGCTGAGTTGAGGAGAGAAATGATAAGTTTGCCGATGGGGCTCGTATACGCTTCTAAAATAGGTAGCAAATAAATCATATATTTGTTTGCCGTTTTCAGCGGATGTGTCGTCGTAAGACATTTCATTAGGAATACTAACCTCATTTTTGCAACCATTTATATATTTCCAGAATTTTTTGGGATATGTTTTAATTTCATTTTGAATATTGTTTGTGTACAATTTGTAGTCATTAGATATAAGATTTTTACTTCTACGTCTCAGAAGTTTAAATTCTTCATAATAATATTGATTATCATATTTTTTCCACTTTTTGTGCATCTGATTTTTTTGTTTTATACATTTTATTGTATCGGCAGAAAAGTATACAGGAATTTTTTTATTTTTTATGGTTACATTGGGGACATGCAGACTGGTACCTTCCTGTAAAATTTTGTAAAAAACAGAAATTCCTTGATCAACTGATAATTTAGAGAGCTGCTCGTTCCAGTCGTGATTTAGAAAAAAATTGTTGAGCTCGTTATAGTTACCTTTTCTGAAATTATAGAAATTTTTTTGATCTGTTTTGTCAAGAACTTTGATATTGAGACAGCTGATGTAAAACTCAATGGGTGGATGATACGAATCAGGATATACTAAGGGAATGTCACACTTTTCTAATTTCGATAAGTGAATTTTAGTGCAAAAAACTAAATCTAATATTCTATCATCTACGTTTTTTATATCATTGTGCTGTGAAAATTCACCAAACGATAAGAGATCGATCAATGATGAGTTAGAGTTATCAGTGTTTGTTGGAACAAAAAAAGTTTTGCATTCACTGGGAATCCAACTAATGTATGGAAAATTGAAATCATCAAATATGATAATAGGTTCACCTGTGAGTTCATCAAGGTTTGCTTGTAGTTTCGAAGTGAAACATAATCTAGCGTAGTCGTCTCTGGGAGGAAGATAAACGCAGCATACATGGATCTTTAAATTGTTGTCATTGTGGATGGTTACCCATAAGTCTTCTGCGTCGCTCTGTAAGTGCTCTCGATGCTTAACACCAATTGAATTTTTAACACCTATTAGTACACCTCCCCCGGATTTTTTGTTATTGGCACAAGGAGCACTTTCGCGATCGCGGCGGATAACATTGTAATGTGATGTGTCTAAAACTTCAGAATCAAGAATGTCACCTAAAAGATTGGTTTCAGTTATCAAGTAGAGATCAGCGTATTATACGAACTGCTGCTGAGTTGATAAGAAAGCAAATCAAGAGTACGCAATACCAAGTCGAAACGTATCCTTCGTCTGTTAGCTTTCTTGAAAATGTCAATGCAGACATTCCTAAATATTTAGATTCGTTTTTGGAAGAACTGATGATATTTGATGTACATAAAAAAAAGACAGACTGAAAAAGGAAATAGATGATACAGAAGATCCAGAACAAGGAAAAAGTGATGACGAGGACACGACTGACGATGATGATTATGGAAATTTTACCAGTCTTAGAGCGAAGAAAGATTATATTGCCCATTCCATTATTACGGCAATTCGCCCGAAGTCATCTCTATCAACTCTATTATTATCGACCGGGTTATATATTAACCGCAAATCATGATCAAAATTGATAGTCAATTTACTGGCAAAGCTCGGGGTATGTGCGTCTTATCACAGAGTTGCATTACATGAATTAACAGCAATAAAAGCTGAAGTAACTACAGTCGAAAAACCGTGTTTCACATAGTATTTCTTCGACAATGCAGATCATAATCCATATACCATTGACGGCAAAAATACTATGCACATTGTGGGAGGCATTTGTTGTGTTGCTCCTAAACATGCTGTGTGTAAATCTGGAGAAATACCAAAACTAAAAAGATTACCAACTGCATCGGACATTGCTTCTATAGGGGCTGTCCAATTAAAATACTTCTCTGATCAAGAGACATCTTTGAAGCCTGTGAATTATTTAGACGTATCCGGATTCAAATTTGGAAATGTGGTTCCAGGAATTACTACAGTATATTAATTCCATATTTGGGCTTCATACATGAAAGTTTGAAAATTACCTAGTATTCGTAGCTTATTTGACAGGATTGCAAAGTTATCGTTTGACCGGTGATATCGAGATTGTTTACCATTTATAGATGAAAATCCATCTAACTTCAGAACAATATACACAGCATTACATTTTGCTGCAGAACATTGTAAAGAAACAGGGCGTCAAACCTGCTTTGTAACTTTCGATTATCCTCTTTACATAAAAGCAAAACAAATACTCTGTAACACTACAGAAGAAAATTAAAAATGTCACTTTCGACAGGATTTGTTGGCGAGTCTTCTATCGATTGCCATAAAGCTGTAGAGAAAGGTTTGCAAAGCATGTCAAAAATGCTTGGAGCAGATGTAGAATCGTATTCGTTCAGCAAGAAGTCTTGTGTGAAGACGCTTGTTAAGACAACACCGGTTTGTGTCATAAATGAAGAGCCAGTTATCGTCAACACTTCACTTTCATTCCAACGGATTGTAGCGTCTATGATTAACAACAAAGATATAGTAAAAACAGCGTTAGTTCATGAGTTTGCGCCATTCCCTATGAGCTTATTCGATGACAAAGGTTTGATGACAGAAAGCAATAAGTCACAATTATACAAATCTTCACAGCCTACACGATTCGTGAATCCTGATCCTTCTGAATACGATTACGTAAAGTCATTTGGCGAAGAGATGGAACGTTTAACCGAATCTTTGGGGATTATTTAACATTCATATCTAAACATTATACAAAAAATGCCACAATTGTTTTCGATGGATATGATATAACACAGATTATTTAGGCGTGAAGTCTTACGAACGCTACAAAAGAGTACGCAATAAAACATCGCCAGAACTGAAATTTACTGAAAATATGCCGATTTCACGAAACAAAGAATTTTTCTTGTCAAATATAAAGAACAAGGCAAGATTTGTAGAGCATTTGATGAACTACCTCCAACAAACACCAAGTTTAACGGTTCTCCAAGCTAAACAAGATGCAGATGTATTGATAGTCCGTAAAGCATTGGATTTAGCTGATCATTCTGAAAAAACAAGTCATTGTTGTTGGCACAGATGTCGATTTGGCAACTTTGATAATAGATTTATCACCAAATGATAAATCTATAACAATGTGGAAGCCACAAATTCGAAAAACACCGGACGTATTTCATGAAGCTGATAAAAATGCTAAATTCAAAAATATTTTGTTGTTCGCTCATGCGTTCACTGGTTGTGACACAGTGAGCTCAATTTTCAAAAAAGGAAAACATAGTTTGTTAAATATAATCCTGAAAGATTTAACTTTGAAAGTGGACGTTGGAAAATTGTATAACAGTAAATCAACTGTTGACGATATAAAAGAAGCTGGAAATGAAGTGCACAAGATCATGCAAGGGATGTAAAGGAGAAAGTTGCGCAAATGCTTCCGATCTTGTAAGAAACGTTGATGAAGTCGCAGAAGATGAAGAAGAAAACGAAGATAATGAAATGATCACAGATATGGAAAATGAAAATCATTCTACATACCGTCAAATGTTCAGGGAATTTATGGATCAGATGATTCAGATTTGGAAGATGAAGAAAATGAGGAAGGATCAAAAGATGCGACAGAAGAAGACATGGAAGGAACACAACAAGAAATACGACAAGTCATCGAGGGCCAATCACGAGCAACGAAAGAACAAATTAATGTTTTTATAAATAAACAATAGAGACACCTTCAGTTAGAAGCTACTATGATTTAATACAATGAATAGAAAGTAAAGATATTGCTAAATATCGTATATAACAGATCACGAGTTAGATAAATAATAATTAAAATACGTTTATAATTTAAACTATAAGAGATATGGGTATGATGTAAAGGTTATTCGGCAGATATTGCATCACTAAACAAAATTGTCTGGTTCACAGCTGTATTCTAATTTTTTAACAAATTATAAGTCAAAAAAAGTACGAAAATGTAAAAAAAAGAATTTTTATAAACAAATGCATGTAACAGCTGATTAGCAATAGTTACGAACTTGGATTTTTATCCATTTCAAAGATTGATCAATCCCTCACAAAAATGTATTGAATGTGCATTATCGTATCTCTTATAATTAAAAAATTATATCTATTTGTTACTTGAAAAATTAAGAGGCCACTTTGATTTCGGTATCGCGTAATATTCAAAAATGTTATGAAAAATTAAAGACAATTCTTTCTAGTTCTTCGTTATATATGACGGTTTTTTTTATTCCAGGAAAAAAATAAACCGAGTGTCACAAATTGTTTATAACAAATTGTTAACATAATAAACAATGAAATTATTGATAAAAAATTTTTTTTTTTGTTAATCCATAGAGAAATGCCAATTATGATTTTTAAAGAGAAAAAAAATTCCCAATTAATTATTTAAACAAACAAAATATAAAAAAAAACGATTATAAACAATTAAAAAAATGTATTCAAGGGTTTAATTTAAATCATAATTTTGTTTTGGAATTAAAAGGAAGAAATATTTTTTTTTAATTTTTTTTTTTTTAAAAATTTTTAAGTATAATAACATTTGTCAACGAATTTTTTTTTTACATTTTTTTAATATTTCATTTTTTGTTCATTTAAAAAAAAATTAACAAATAAAAATATAAAACTTTAATAAACTTTTATCACGTGATCTTGTAAGGAGAGCTCCAAGAAACAAAAAAATTATATGTCAATTATTTGAACTTTTATGTCGACTTTTGTCAAAATAGAGATTGGATAAAAATTTGTTCATTAACAATCGTATAACTTTTTGAAAAATCGATATAATTTATTTTTTTAACAGGGCTTTATTCTTTTAAGTGTTCTGATGACACCATAATTTTAAAAAAATTTAAATTAATATTGAATACTATAGAAAAATTATTTTGTGTGATATACTGTCTCCAGCGGCGTTGAATAAAAATTATAAATAATGTAGATAGAATTCCGGGAATCGGTATTTTTTCATTGGAAATTTTCTCCTTTTCAAGGATCTTTTCAAAAGTTTCCAACTATCAATCGTTTTTGAGTTATTAACGAAAAACCGAATATCTATTTTTTCATCTTATTTTGTTAATAACCATTGCAATTTTTTATGTGCTAATGAATGTTCAAGATACATTTTACGAATGAGCTATCGCACATATATTTAGGACCGGGAACTAGAATTAACCCGTTTTTAACTTGTTAATCAGACTAAAAAACTAGACCCAGATTTATACGGTGAAGCATTGCCAACATCTCCAAGTGAGAGTGGAACCGCAACTCAGAAAAAAGGGAATCGTGAGCCAATGCCACAAATGCCAGTATAAATGCTGTCATGCTACTCCCAAATGCGGAAGTGCGACGACAAGCACGTATCACGCTCAGCCACAGCCAACACAACCGCTTCCGAAATGAGGACCAAAAAGGCCGCAACCACTTGATAGCCAACCGATATCACTCCCAGAGGATATCAAAACAAATACTGCTGGAACACTCCACAGCCCAACGCCAGGCCCCCAACAGTAGATGGCAGCACAACCACCGGAAAAACAGGCAATATGTTCATGAAAAATAAACGCGGAAAGAACTACACGAACTTCTAACAAGACTCCCACTAGACGTGATTGCACTACAAGAGACAATACTGAAACCAGGAAAGAATTTCTACCTTCCTGGCTTCAACTATTTCAGGACAGACAGACCAGGACCACGTACCATAGGAGGGACAGCACTTCTAGTCAAGACCAGCTTGGAACAACAACAGGGACCAAACCCCAGAACCTTCCAAAGGTGAAACGGTCGCAATGAAAGTGAGAATGAGAAATGGTGGAGTGCTGAGAATCTCCTAAACGTACATCCCCTCAGGAGGAAATATACAGAGGAGAGATCTGGTAGAACTCTTTCCAGACCACCACCTGTTGATCACCATTGGAGATTCCAACGCAAACTCAATGACATGGAATTGCAGAAACGAAAACAGAAGAGAGTGAAACCTGGCAACAGAACTCATCGATTACGAAGACATCACAATAATAGCTCCGGACCGTCCCACCCACTACCCAGCGGCAAATCAAACACCGGACAACCCCGACATGGCACTAATGCAAAACATTTCGGTGTTGGTTGAATGAAGTATTAGACGAAGGATCATCTGACCACAAATCTATCCTGCTGATAGAAGGGGAGGGAAACAGTGACCAAGACCCACCAGCCACAAAAAGGATGATCAACTGGAACCGGTACCAATGAACAGTACACGATCACTGACATCCTCCGAATACAAGCAACATGAAAAGTACAACGGGCAATACAAGACGCAATGGAACATAGCTCCAGACACATCACAGCTATCAGTATAAGAACAACGTTGGCAAATCCGATTGGCTGAACTGAACACTGAGGATAATTCTGTATGGAAAATGAAGGAAGTTTTGAGACACGGTCGCAGACAGCCATGTACATCTCTTCACGGAGAGAGGAGACTCGTTTACATGAACAGCGAAAAGGCCGAAGCTTTTACCGACTCCTTCGAACGCCAGTGCGTGGAAAACGAGGCCCTCCTGACGGGAGCCAGAAGCCAGAATGGTAAGACGAACAAATGACACAGACCAAATACTGGACCCAACTACACCAGAAGAAGTGAGAAACATCATCAGGACATTAGCTACCCGCAAAGCACCAGGACCCGACTTAATCTCAAATAGGGCCCTCAAAACCCTACCAAGGGAATGAAACGCCGTCCTAAGACTAGGACACTTTCCAAGACCATGGAAAGAAACTATATTTATTATGAAACCCAAGCCGAACAAGAACCACACATTTCCTCAGCACCACATACTCATTAGCCTCACTCCGTCGATGAACAAAGTGGCAGAAAGAGTCATTGGAGAAGTGAACGCCATTCCCGATGAACAGTTCGGATTCCGAAAAGGACACTCCACCGAGATGTAGGTCCTCAGAGTGGTGGACTTTGCAACAGCAAACTATATTTCTGGATGACCCCAAGGCCTTCTCAGGGTCTGGCACGATGGTCTAGTGACCGAGATGATGGATTTCGGCTACCCCAGTGAACTAGTGAACCTGGTAGACTCCTTCCTGAGAGAACGCCGATGCCAATGTAAAGTTGGCAACTTCGTTCTCAACGGGAAGAAGCCTGGCAGCAGGAAGGAGTACTGCAAGGAGCAGTCCTGTCTCAATCCTGTTCTCAATCTACACAGTGGACATCCAAAAACCAGGAAACAACTTTAACAAGTTGGCACTCTACGTTGACGATACGGCCTTGGTAGCCAGATCCGCTGATGCGGCAGTAGTAACCCGTTACTTGCAGCCACAAGCAGATGAACTAGAGAACTGGTTCAATCTGTGGAAAATTGAGATCAACGACGGCAAAAGATATACCCCCCTCGGACGCGTTATCATGATCAGACGACGCATATCATGGACAGACGAAGCCAAGTACCTGGGAGTCACCCTACACAAAAAAACTCACTCAAGATGGATCGGCATGGCAAAGGCAGCCAAGCAAAAGTTCAATCCTCTGATCAGACGCAGATCGAAGATGGACCTACACCTGAAGATTATTATCATCAAGACCGGAAACATACAGAAACAGGATACACTAGTTCATGAACATCTGCCTACGAATGGCTGTCAACGCCCTACTATATGTCCCAAACAGACTGATCCACCAAGTCCTCAACATGGACATCAACCACATCGACACCCATCTCAGACAAGACATGGAAACCGCATTCGACAAAACAGGAAACCACATCAACCCAATTCTTCAGGACATACACATAGACCTGAACCTCGACAATCCTAGGTTCCGCGAAAGGGACAAATTCACGCAACCAGTTTACCAGAACAAGCGACCCACCGCACTCCGCCGTGTCAGGTGAGTAACCAATTTCTAAACAAAACACGTTAGATCTCACATACGTCACACCCTACACTAACGCACCCATCAGGTACATCCTCAGCATGCACACACAGGACGCGCCAGGAAAACACTCACTACACGACCTAAAGAAGTTTAAAGTACTCTGAGGCCGACTTCATGATAAAAGAGGAACGATTTCAATCTTGTAAACGTGCCAATTTACAAGTTGAGGACCGCTCGGAAGTGAGCGGGGGTGGATGGAATATCGATTTCAACTCTCATTCACAACTATCGTGGATGGCAGTTTCTATTCATGGGCACTCAACCCTAGGGAAAGCATGGTGTATGCAAACATCACTCAGTTTCCAGTCTTTGAATCACTTGAATAGAAGTATTATCAGAATACTAACTGCTTCGATTCGCTACGAATATTATTGTTGCTATTTTACAGAACTATTCCGAATTATTTGAAGACGGATATTTTCTTCAAGGATCCCAACGGCTTTCAACATACATCGTTCTACTGCTTTTTAACCGACGAAACCAAAAAGGAGGAGGTTCTCTATTCGACCCGTATATTTTATGTTTTTCCATCATATTTTCTATGTATGATCACGCATAACTTTTTACTGAGGCGTCCGATTCCGATAATTCTTTCTTCAGTAGATAGGGTGTACTTCGAATTTGGTCCCATTTGAATTTAGAAGATGAAATCCACCCCTTAGGGTAGCGAAATGAAGGATACTCACTCACCCTCTGAATTCTGGCCCGTTAACCGATTCTATCAGGTATAACTTTGTACTGGATTCTTCGATTTGGATGATTCTTTTTTCAATAGATAGGGTATACCTTATATTTGGATTTTGGAAGGAATTAGCCACCCAAAATCAGTATATTTTATGAGAGGATGGAATGATATACAAAGTAATGAAATAAACTAACCAGAACAACGAAAATAATTTATATTACAACAAATAGTAAAAGTAGATAATCATATTATTCAACTGGTAATAGTTGAAGTAAGGTGGGTAAGTAAGTATTTTGGAAGTAATCAAAAAACAAGTAGGTAGTAATTGGTAGATTTTAGCCACAAAAAATTGAAAAATAAAAACCTTTTAACAAAAAATTAAACCGACGAAATACGGAACTGAAAGTAAAAAATAAAAACTTTTTAACAATATCAAACTCGACGAAAATCAACTGAAAGCAAATAAATAAACCTTCTTAGTCTAAATGATATTGAGCTCCTAAACTGATGTAAGTAACTGATTTTGAGTCGGCGCCAAACAAACTAGCAATTGAATTAGGTGAAGCGTAAAATGATGGCAGCGAGATGCACGGCTGCGTTTTGATGACTTCTTTCATAGATAATGATCTTCGATAATTGTTTGTTTGGCGCCGACTCAAAATCAGTTACTTACATTAGTTTAGGAGCTCAATTAGCATTTAGACTAAGAAGGTTTATTTTATTTTTGGTTTTCAGTTGATTTTTTCGTCGGTTTAATTTTTTGTTGAAAAGTTTTTCTACGAGAAGCAAAGTTATAATCGTTTTCATTAGAATGAAATAAGAATTCATAACCATTTATCATCGTGGATTTCATCCAGGATTCAACTTTGGCCCAGATGAGTTAGATTCCCATACGAGCCGACGTGAAGGAAGAATTATCCTATACCGAGGGAAATCCGATGTGGAGGAACTTTCTTTCCAGCATTCGATCTTCGACGTGATTCGTTCAGGAAGTCAGTTCACGGAGTCATGTGCGATATCTCACAGCCACTTGGGATTGGTATTATTACTGGAGTGCACTAATCATACCTTTTTTTCAGTATTACTAATCGTATGCAGAGTTGTCAGGGAATGCTGCTTGTCTCAATGCTTGCACAGACGTCTGGGGTGGTCTCGTGAAATCTGTACCTGACCCACGAACTTAATTAGCGTAGCGTGGAAAAGTCGTCGATTGAAGTGCCCTTCCTAGTGGTGTGGCGTGGCACCTGGGAAGGTATACCTTTCCTCTTCTTACTTTTCCTGCGACTGCTCCCTTATTCGGATGCGGGTCATCGATTAGGCAATCTATCCTTATTGAATTCTTCCGCAAGATAAGTGCTTCGATTTTGCATCTCAAAAGTTAGGGCCAGGGTGGACATAGCATTTGTCGATATATAGCACCTTGAAAACCTTTTTAAGTCAATCCTAGACTTAGTTATTTTGTTGGGCGACTTTGCACTCTTAAATAATGTTCCTAGTCGGGACAAAGGCAGGAATAGCTGGAGAAAGAGCGTAGGAACCCTGTCAAACAAACCAAGTCTCCTGAAGATTCAGCTATTTGGATTGTGGGACACTGCATGAGTCGGGTGCAGTTAGGCCCTATAGAAAATTTGCGTTGAATCATGGAGCGACACATAGTCAAACCTCGCGAGTGCAACCAACTTTCAATGCCACACCTCAAACCGGCTATCTTCCATTTCTAAATACCTAAGCATGTGTTCTAGAAACATTACTGGCTCTAAAACTCACCCATGGAGTTATTCCCACCGGGAATACACGTATACCTGTGTTGCTTTCTAGCCTGGAGCAAGCGCACACTTATTTTGCCACCCCCTCGTGATTCTTCAAATCACATTTTTCCAAGTGACACAAGTGCCTTTTTGGCGGCTAGCTTATCGAACCGTCAAACCCAGACCGAGAAGCGTGGCTTTGAACGTACGTAAACAGGTCCGTTCGCCAATTAATGAATTTTTGCCCCCTAATTTTGAACAATTCAAACGCACCGTATACAGGATACTTTCCACAGGATAATTCTCTCTCCCAAAGTGGGGATTACCAAATTCAAGAAGATTTCGGAAGGGAACAGCTCACTTATTCGGCAAACCGCTATAAATCGAGGCAGGACTCTTTTCTGGAGGGGCGCACTGCGTCCTCCGGCGGGAAACAAAATGTTATGAGAAATATTTGGTATTCCAGGATAATTTCAACTCTTTTGAGGATAATTTTTCAAATTTGAGAATTAGATTGCCTGACGAGCAGACGGTGGAGTCGGTGGGAGGAGAACAACCTACATGCAAAGCCCCTCATAGAATTTTCAGTCATCAGTGGGAGGTTCGCAATAAGACATTGATATAATGCTGAATGTTGGAGTTATCCGTCCGTCATTCAATCTGTGCCAGCTTCCATCCTCCAATATTTTGCACCTAATTCCGAGATATACCTCAGGAAATTGAAGGGTTTTTTTGGCAATCGACGAACCAGAGGCTTATCATAAGATTGACATCGACGAAAAGATTCAGATTCACCTTCCAAGGACTCTTCTTCCAATACCTGACTCTTCGGTTTGGTCAATGCACTATATACTTACTAACATTTCAACATCACGCTGGCTGGAGCTTAGTAGGTAACTGTGCATGTTGTATTTGGATGAGAATATAATTCATGTATCACATGGTACATTTCCGAATAATGTGATTAGCTGAGATGATAAAACAACAGAGTAGTGAGAGGCTATCAAATCGATGATATTTCCATTATCACCATGTTTGACATCAAGAAACTTGTTAATGTTTACTATATTCCTTCACCAAATATAACTCGTGAGTTATATAGCCACCGTTCTCACGGAATATACGCTCTTCATGGAAAACGTTGACGGAGCTTCGCTGACCAGGCAGCATTCCAAGAATCTCTCCGTCTTGGATCTCTGGGAGAAAATCATCCGAACAATATTACTCATTCTTCATGTAACTCTTCTCATAGAAAGTTGTAATTAGTTGTATCGGAAAAAATTATTTAAAAAAACAATTTTTTTCGACTGAAGTATTCAATTAGCGCAGTCGGTAGGATTTGTTCAGCGCGAAAACTTACGGAAAAATATTTTTCCGTGTCGTGGACTTTCAACCCCTTGAGCACAAATTCAACGAGATCCATCGAGGATCAACCCTTCGAGTGGACGAAGAGCTACAACCCTATCCCTGGGAAGCTGCAAAAAGGTATTGGAAGAGGAGCTGGAAACTACAAAGATTCGAATCTTCGAAAAACCTGTGAGTGCCAATTTTTCCTTTTCGCCATGATTAAACCCTCTGAATAAGGACTTGGTGAAGATAATTAAGCTATTCATTGCGAAAATCAGATGTCTATGCTAGACGATGAATTTTAGGGAACCAATCAATTGAAAAATGTTAATAACAATAATTCAGAAGAAATTTTAATTATTATTATTGGTTGATTATTTATGGTCGATATTGAAGATATTTCTGAAAGACTGAATAATTTAGCAGTAGAAGAAAATCTAAATCAATAATAATTTCATATCTGAAGCGAATATCATAGCATCCGAAATGACCCCACCATCTCAAGCAAATCAGCCTGTTGTGAATTGAAACCTTTTCAACTCAATAATCTGAAACCATACGATGGTGACAGTAATACTTTGAATGAATTCATCAGTAGTTGTGATGAATTATTCTAAACATGTTTTCAATGATCAACAACTTATCATATTATAGAATGTATTCAAGGTTATGGTAGGAAACAGAGCCGAACTCAAAGATTGGCCCAGCCTCAAAAATGTCCCCATACAATATTTTTCAAACCGAAGAGATTTCGATTGTCTCGTTTCAAAATTGACTAGAAGTCGACTCCATGAGGAAGAAGACTTGATTAGCTTTGGAACCAGATTACAATTAATCAGAAGTAGTGGTGCCCGAAGAATAAGTAATGACCCTGATTTAGCACGGAAAAATTAAATTTACCAAATTGCTCATTACGATAAAGTAGCCCTTAGCAAATTCATTGCAGGTTATACGGGTATTCTGAGAAACAACATGCATCTCAAGAAGCCAACCTTTTTAGAAGACGCAATGGCATACGTAAATAAATATGAAAATTTTGAAAAATTGTATGGTTTCTCGCAAGAAACTTTAAACCAAAACCCCTAATGTACCGATGTATAATAATTTCCAACAACCAAGACCTACCCAATTCCAAAGACAATAACCTCCATCAAATTCAAATACCCCACTAAAAGAGAAGTTTTTGATGCTCCCCAAAATGTATCCAGACCCAAACAAATTCCTTCTAATCAACTACCGAAATCAGAACCCATGTCAACTACCTCTAGAAATCCAACTAGAATGTCCCATCGCCCATTTTCACGGCAACCTGGACCAAGTTTCCGAAATTAAAACCCAAACAATTTCCAAATCAATCAAAGATTTGCCCAATCCTATCAAAAACCAAATTTCATAGCTGATAAATTATTTTCGAACGAATGCTAAGAACCAACTGAGTTCGATAACCAATCTTATGGAAATCCAAACTATGAGGAAAATACCCATTATTTTGACTCCGATATGTATAAGTCAAATTTTTTAAATCAACCAGCCCACTCACAAAATCAATGCCATGAGCAGACAACTTTTGACAAGACCGGAAATTTTCAATCAACCAGCCAAATAGAAAACTTGACTTAGTTGGCTTATCTCATATGCAACAACGCCCTACCCTATATAGAAATAAATAATTCAAAATTAAAATTACTAATCAACACTGGAACTTCTAGATCAATCATTAAAACCTCAATTATTGAAAATTTATACCCAAACAAAATATACCAATCTGATATAACGATCAAAACAGCAACAGGAAGCCAAAACGTAAGATACCAAGCAAAAATACCAGAATTTCCAGAATTTAATATAACTGCCTTCAGTGTAGAGCACGGGCATTACGAATACCTGAGAATGCCTTTTGGCCTTAACAATGAACCCTCTAATTTCCAGAGGGTTATAGACGAGGTCCTAAAAGACCTACAAAACAAAATTTGCATGGTATATATGGATGACATAATTATTTCCAGTACAGGTCTCCAAGAACGCATTCAAAATCACAAATTAGTATTTTCCAAATTACGAGATATCAGCCTGAAAATGCAGCTAGATAAATCAGAATTTCTCTGAAAGGAAGTAGAATTTCTAGGTCACGTAATAACCCCCAAAGTATAAAACCGAATACCAAGAAAATTGTAGTCATTCAAAAATTCCCAATCCCGAACACTCAAAAGGAAATGAAGTCATTTTTGGGATTATTAGGTTATTATCGAAAATTTATCAAATACTTTGCTAAACTAACAGAACCAATGACGAACTGTTGAAATGAAAAAGAACGAAAAAGTTGAACATACTCCAGAATTTGTCGAATGCTTCAATATATGCAAATTGATATTGATATCAGAGCCCGTATTAGCTTATCCAGATTTCGAAAAATCTTTTGAACTCACAATAGACGCCTCAAATTTTGCTATAGGTTCAATTTCGTCACAAAATGACCACCCTATATGTTATGCTTCTCGAACCTCGAATCCGGCAGAAGTGAACTATTCAACCACCGAAAAAGAACTCCTGGCCATCGCTTGGATTTGTTAATATTTCAAGCCAAATCTGTTTATTCTAAAATTCACAATTTTTTCAGAACACAAACCGCTTCAATGGCTTTTTTCTCTAAAAGAACCAATTTTACGATTGGTTCGATGGTGTCTCAAACTCGAAGAGTTCGATTATGAAATAAAATATAAAAAAAGAACGTCCAATCAAGCAGCTGACGCACTTTCTAGGAACCTTTACGACATTGACTTGAGCGCCTTTGAAACTGAATCAATTCCAAATAATCTCGACCATTGAAACCAATTGACAAATCAATTTTTGAATAACCCCAACGAAATTCCCCCATAAGACAAAAGTGTTCTCCAAGAAATTTTAGAACCGAACACCAATAACGTAAATGAAACCGAAAATATTTCAAAAAGGGAACCCAAAATCAACATAATATCAGACATGATATTAATACCGCCGAAAGTTATCGACGAAAATCATGTCACCGACTTAGAAACTGTTCACACTTCTCTGAAAGACCCTGTTTTCCAAATTCCAATACCTGAACGTTTATTCAATACTTACAAAAATCAAGTAATCATTACATCTGACGATATAGATAAACTAAAATGTAGGATCGAAAAAGTTTTTGAAAATTTAGGGTCAGGGTAGAAAAACTTGAATTCTACCACATTCGGAAAACATGCCACAGAGAAATTAATCAAATGAAACAATCCCTCAGTTCAAGATTTTATTGGCCCAAAATGACTGAAGATATTCAAAATTATGTAAATAATTGCGAAACTTGTCAAAAAAAAATTCAATCTCACCCCCCCCCGCATCGAAACCTTTCGACCACATCCACATCAAAATGTCCAAAGAAAATTTCTCAA
Organism: Gonioctena quinquepunctata; assembly: GCA_018342105.1. NCBI lineage: Eukaryota > Metazoa > Arthropoda > Insecta > Coleoptera > Chrysomelidae > Gonioctena > Gonioctena quinquepunctata. The sequence continues at coordinate 40,145 of JAFIRS010004818.1, forward strand.
TATGGACAAGCATATCCATTGAAAGCATTGACCGGAATTTCAGTAGCAGAAAATCTCCTAAACTTCATTACCCACCATGGTTTACCCCTTAAAATTATTGCAGATTCGGGAACCGGATTCAAAAACAAAGATTTGGAAAACTTTTGCAAATTATATGGAATTGAACTTTATTTCACGACAGCAAAAAACAGTAATTCGAACTCTCCTGTTGAAATATTTCATTCCACCATAATCGAACATTTTGGTGTGTAAAGGAGGAAGGAAAACATTTCAATCCCGATCAATTATTGAAACGTGCGGTTCTTGGTAACAATAACTCGATACATAGTGTTAAAAAATTCACCCCATTTGAAGTTACAAAAGGTCATATTAATATTACGGATCCATTCGATTTGAACTATAATATAATCATTCCTGTTTATGTTCAAAACCATAAAGAAAATGCACAAAAACTCTATAAATCGATCCAACAGACGAATGAGCAAACAAAATGAAATATAGTTATAAAAAGGAATGAGAAACAAAAAGACCCTCCAGACTTTTCCCAATAAAATGTTGCATATATCAGAACAAAAGTTAGACACAAAGACCGACCAACATTTAAGAAAACTAAAATTCCCAAAGACACAGGTTTCAAATTGAAAACCGACGAAGGAACTTACCACAAAAACATTGCAAGAAAACCCAAAATTAACGAAAACGCTTTGTTACAGGAAAATAACGAAATTGAGGTTACTCCTAGTAACTAGTACTTCATGTACTCCAAGTATTCTGTGAAGAGGACGACTCTCAAGTCATTCTAATAAGCAATCCCATTGTACCTATACAATTTCGATAAAACTAATATCACCAACCCTCTATCCTTTCATGGTCCCATTCAAGCTGCAAAAACAAAATTGAAAAATCTCCAACCTCACATTCGAAAGAAAAGAGGCATCGGAATCGGAAAAATCAGTGAATATTGCTTTTTGGCACTCTCGACGCCGATGACGGTACCCAATATGACCAAAGTATTGAAGTTCTAGAAAAAATCAAGAAAATATAATCACCCAAGTCAATATGCAAATCTCATTTACAAAAAGACTGATCAAACACTATATTAAAATCAAGAATAGTTATTTGTTTTACTAGGCAGCAAAGTAGTAGATTGACTGCTGCGGCTGATAGTTCAGCTAGGAATTCAGCTAAGGCAGTCAATCTACTTTGCTGCCGAGTTGAACATATAATTTTTTCTCCGATTGTTTATAATGATATATGTAGGATATTGTATTTGCAAATTATTACAATTCCCACAATCTTTTTATTTTTCCTGTAGTGATAAATTAAAACAAAATTTGATAGAAATCGCAATTGTTGGAATGGTTGGTTGCTATGGAAACGTATATGTCCATAATAATTATAGTTTGACAACTTATGAAATTTCTGACAGTTTTGTGGAAAAATATTGGTATATTTATATTATGGACAGTGATAGTGACTTGGGAGTACTTACTCCTCCAGAAATAAGGGAGGTGGCAAAAAATATTGAGTTAAATTTGTTGCCGGAGGAAATATGAAGGAAATTATAAACGATTTATGGATTATTGCATGGAGAAAAATGCGAAGACTTTTTCGGAGAATGTATTATTTGCTTATTTTGCTGGATTATCTAAAACAATGAAGAGTTCTACACTTTGGTCTGTATATTCCATGTTGAAGGCAACTATGAATGTTAAAAATGGCGTAGATATAGGAAGATATTTGAAATTGCGGTCATATTTAAAACGGGCATCCGAAGGCTACAAGGCAAAGAAGTCCCGAGTTTTCGATAAACAAGATATTACAAACTTTATACTGGATGCTCCAGATGATGAATATTTATTAGCAAAAGTAAGTTTTGAATAAGATATTTATACGATAAAGTGAAAATACTTATGATCCATTCTTTTAGGTTGTATTGATTTTTGGAATTGCGGGTGCATGTCGCTGCGACGAACTATTGAATTTAAAGTTAGAAAATATTGAAGATATGAACAATAAACTATTGGTATCCCTATTGAACACGAAGACGAAGAATTCGAGGTCTTTCGTAATAATGGAATATTTAGATGTTGTTAGAAAATATATAGCTCTTCGGCCTGCTGAATTAAAAGACAATGATTTTTTTTAAATACGTAAAAGGTAAATCCGTAAATCAATTTGTTGGTATCCATAAATTTGGTAAAATACCTCAAGAAATAGCTGTCTATTTAAAGTTGCCGAATGCTAAAGAATATACGGGACACTGCCTCCGTAGAAGTTCTGCCACTTTACTTGTAAATTCAGGAGGTGACATAACAATGTTGAAAAGACATGGTGGGTGGAAAAACTCAACTATAGCAGAAGGGTACATTGAGGATTCAATGGCAAGTAAAACCAGTATTTGTGAACAAGTTTTGACAAATGTAGGAACTACTTATGAGGCGAATCAAACTGGTGATATAGTGAATGTAAAGAGAACGATATCTGAGGAAAGAAAAGGTGGCCTATTTATTCAAAATTGTAGTAATTTTACTATCAATGTTAATAACAACTAAAAATATGTTTTTTAAATTCTTGTTAAGAGTATTATGTGATAATTGCTAATGAATGTTTTTTTTGTCAAAAAATGTCAAATGTTTTATTCCCATTGAGAATAATTATTTTGCTGCCTAGGCAGGAAAGTCCTTACTTTGCTGCCTAGGCAGGAAAAGTAATACTTTGCTAATTGATATGTGTCTGCAAAATTAATATTTGCTGTCAATCGGAGAAAAAATATTTTATATGTGCGTCCAAATTATTTTGGACTGTCAAAGTATGATTACTTCATTGATAACCTAGAAGATGCTATCACATTCGCAAAACTAAACGCTTTGCACAATTCAATCACATCCGGTTCTGAAATTGAAGAAATGATTAACTATTTGAGCAAAATATACGAAATATCGGCAACACCAAATGTTACTCATTAACATACTATAAATTTTTTGGAACCCAAGTCACCTTTTCAAGTATAAAATTAATTATTTCAATTCATGTTACGATTGTTCGAAAAGTCTCCACGTTCTATCACCTATATCCAATCTTTCAGAATCACCAAATATTCATTCCCCAATACTCAGACTTGGCACGAGTGGTTTCAAGAATCCAATTCGAATCGAGTTCCTACCCATTATTGGACAATAAATACTACTGCACCGAAGACTACTACCCTCAGGACCATTGTACAGCCCAGCTGATTGAGGGAAATAATACTCTCAATTGCCAATCAATTCAAATCAACGCGGAACAATCGATTATTGAACACATTACCCAAAAAGTTCTGAATATTTCTGTTCGAGAAGGAAAAATCTTTTCGAAATGCAAAACCGACCGATACATTGAAATAAACAATCTCACTCAAGTCAAAATTTCCAAGGAATGCGAAATCCATAAAAACTCTAAGAAATTCTTCAACAATATGAAAATTCGACAAGACAAACCATTAATCATGCCCGAATTTTACATCGGATATCCAGAAATCCAGGAAACCTAAAACCAAATTTAAACTGAACCTGAAGGAAATTTACCAAATCGAAGACATGATAGAACGTTTGAAGCCCATCAAGAAAACTCATACCAATAATACACCAATATTCAGATTTCCCTTTGGATTGATTTTATTGGCATTAACCCTATTATTCAAAACCTCCAAGAAGTTGAAGACAATCGAAAAAGTCAACGAAGAAGAGGACACTCCTGAAATCGAAATGGTTCCACACCGTCAAAATGATTCCCTTATTTTTTAACGGAGGAGGGAGGAGTTATATAGCCACCGTTCTCACGGAATATACGCTCCCATGGAAAACGCTGAACAGGCAGCATCCAAGAATCTCCTCGTCTTGGATCTTTGGGAGAAAATCACCCGAACAATATTATTCCTTCTTTTTGTAACTCTTCTCAATTACTTGTTTCAAAATAAATTATTTTTAAAAACACATATTTTTCAACATTGAAAACAATATATTGCTGGAAAAGCGTTTAGCGGTTGTTTTTATCTGGAAGACGCTGAAAATAATATGTAGCCTTTTTATTGAGTATGAAATTTTCTATCGAATTGATCCATTTCATGATTTTCATCAAATGCTTCGTTAAACTGCAATGTACATGATATGGAAAACACTTTTTTGTTTCTCGAAAGCGCAATTTTTCCGGATACTCTTGAAACTCTGGAAAATATTTCTTATGACCCGACTAATTTTTCTAATAATTCTGTGCTGCTATTTTTAAAATGATAATCGAGTTTTTGTTACCTAAGTTCCTACGTTTGTTGAAGTTTTAGGTCCTCAAAAATGAATTCGAATAATTCTAATGATATAAAAATTGTTGGTTACAAAATTTGCAATGAATGTTATTCGATGTTTTTCTGGTAGGACCAATTTGGAATTTAGGGTTGCCATATAATGTCGACAACTTTTTTCCATGAACGCAATCTGGTGAAATATTGTCGGACGGAATTCCCTAAAATAAGTGGAGGGCGCCCATGTGCTGTTGCTTGCAGTCGTCGGCAGGGCCGTTAGAAATTCTGATGACGTTAGTTACGTTCTTGAGTCCGGCTCAGCCACCCAGTTCCTGAGTCCGGCCCTGCCGCCTAGACTTCCTGGCGACTAGAGATATTGCCGATCAAGCTCCTACCGAGACTTATCTTTCTGCAGAATAAGCTCACACCGAAGCTTATCTTGTAAACCGAGTATTGACGAAAGAACTAAAATAGTTTTATTCTTTGTTTATGTTATAAATTATCTGAGACATGTATTTTGATCATTCCATTTTTGTCACTTGTAACCTGCATTTTCAATTTTCATCAAAAGCATCGAGTAAAGTGAATCTTTAGTTGTGCAAAAAGGTGAACGTTGAAAAAGAGTTATTCAACACAAAATTGGTTTCAAACAACGAGTAGTGCTTTCCGAACTAAGGGCTGCGAAGGCACTATCGTAACTGGCGCAGTCGGAGACGGATTTTGGAAAACCCAAATTCAAAAACCACTACCAGGAAAAATCCCAGAAGACGAGTTGACATAGTGTGGAGAAAACTGCAAGCAGGAAGATCCAATAGTGTTTAAACAAATCTGCTGAGAATTTCCAAAAGACTTTAGTTTCTACAAGTGTGGACAGCATTCCATTCATCTTGCAGAGACGGGGTGAGAATCTGAATATCCAGCAACAGGAACGAATCAGAGGACCACTGACAACCATCCGGAGGACAGCATCCCCAAGATTGGTTTAGAATTAAGAAGAAACAAGAAAACTCAGCCGTAAGTCACTCTCATTCCTACAACCATTTCCCTTCTCTACACTAAGGAATATGTTCTCTAGTGAATATTAATTTAATTTTTTTATGTTTAACGCATTTGGGGATATTTCACAAATAAATCGTGAATTACGTCAACCAAGAGCTATTTTAGGAGAACAAAATTATAACTTAATATCCAAAAGTGAAGAAAATTTCGATCTCGATTCACTTTTTTCGAATTTAAATTTAAATAACACATATTTAAATATGGCAGTTGAAATTAATTACCAACAACTAAGACTCTTTCTGGATATTATACCAAATTTTTCTGGTGATCCTTGTGAATTAAAAAATTTTTGTGCAGCTTGTGATGACACTTTTTTACAATTTAATGCACAACCTGAATTTATAAAAAAATTAATTCTTAGAGGAATAATAAGTAAATTGAAAGGAAAAGCCTTGACTTTGATTTCGAGTAGAAATGAACTCACTACATGGGCACAGATAAAGGACTTATTGAGAATTTCATTTTCAGACCAAAGATCTTTCACTTGTCTTTTACAAGAACTTCATTCTTTAAAACCAATATAAAAAAAATTCAAATTTTTTTTTTTTTTAATGATAATACACTTACAGTAGATGGAAAAATGGCTCAAATTGGAAATATAGAAAAATTACTTGTGATAAAATTTTTGAAATATTTACCTGCTATGATTCAGACAGCAGTTAGATTGAAAAACCCCAATAATTTGGAAGAAGCCTTAAATTTTGTTATTGAATAAGAAAATTTCTTAAGCTTAGTAAACGATGAAAAAAAAAACAATTTCAGTCAATTCCCCAACCAAATTACAAACAAACAAAATACCATTGCCTGCTCAAAAACCACAAAATTATATGCCACAATATAATTTTATGAATCAACAAAGAAATTCAAATTTCCCTCAACCAAGTTTAAACCAGAATAGAAATTTTTCCAATCAAAATTTTCCAAATCAGAATTTTTCGGATCAAAACCGTTTTTCCAATCAAAATTTCTCAAACCAGAATCGTAATTTTCCTAGTCAACCAATACAAATTCAAACAAGACAAATGCCCCGAAGGTTTTTCAGCAATCAACAGGTTTTCGGAAAACCGAATAATCCAAATGTTTGGAAACCCAAGAATCAAATACCTCAAAGTAAACCAATACCAATGTCTACAGTAACTGGAAATGTAAATACTTCTTTGTATCCACAGCAAAGACAGTTTTTCCAACCCCAATCTAGACCAACTTTAATTTTGAAGAATTTATCAATTGAAAACCAAAAGAATAAAAATAATTTTGAACCTCAGTATCAAAATAAAAATTATTTCGAAGATTCATACGAACAGAAGACCCATTGAATCAAAATTTTCTTTGGAAGATATAACTAAGTAGAAAACGATCAAGCGATAGTAGAAAATCATAATTTAAATTCTCAGGACATTCCTATGAATTTGGCAGAACCACTTCAAGTATACCAAATTGACTCGAAGGAAAATCCAAAAATGCCCGAATTTATGGAAAACATATTAGTTGAACCAAAAACAAAAGTAAGTTCTGAATTAAAATTAGATTCACAGATTGCCAACCAAGAAATAAAAATTCCAAATTCTTCTACATATAAAGAATGAAATTTTTTTAAATTAAAATCCGACAAAAATAATATTTCAAAAAATACGAACATTACAAAAATTAGTGATTTTTCAACAAAAGTTGAAGAAAATAATATTTCTAAAATTGTTGATGATACGGACAAACCATTAGAACCAATTAGAAATTTCAAAAATATTCAAACCAATAATAAGTATAAAAATATGAAATTGAACATTGTTTTTCATACCCAGCCTTCAGAAAAGAATTCGTAACGCAGAATTTTGGTAAATCCAAAATAATGTTCTTGCGCGAATACAGTAGACCACCTGAAATAAAAACTTTACATCACAAATCAGGTAGACATCCTGAAAATAAAATCTTAGGTCACATTCCGGTAGACCTCCTGAAAATAAAATATTAGGTCACATTCCAGGTAGACCTCCTGAAAATAAAATTTTAGGTCACATTCCAAGGAGACCTCCTGAATAATGAAAGCACTATCGTAACTTTATTTCTCATTTGAAAATATTGTGAGCTTTTATTTTTATTTTATATATGCCTTCATTATTCACATTTTCCGAATTAACAACATGAAAACTATTTTTTTTTGAATAACTCAAGATAAAATAATAAGAATAAATTCAAAAATATGTTAAATATACTTAAAATATTGAAAAAGAAAATAAACAAATTGACAAAATTAATTATCATATTTACAAAACTAACTCTAGAATCAATTAAAAGGAATTATTATTGATTAGACCAACAATATGGATGGAGATGTAAAAAAAAAATTATAATAATTGTATTCATTCTTCTACTGGATATACACCATTTGAAGTAATTTCTGGACATCTCTCTTCAAAAGATCCATTTGACATATCTGAAAAAGACATAATATCAAAGTATGTTCAAAATCATAAAGAAACAATGAATAAAAATTTGAACAAATCAATGAAGAATTAATATTCAAAAAACTAGAGAAATTGAGAAAATCAATAAAAACCGACACGAACCCCCCATTTTAACAACAAATGATACAGTTTATCACAAGGAACAAACTCGTGACAAATTGGCTCCTCGGTTCACTAATATTCAACCTGTAGCCCAAACACAAAATAAAATTGGTCTCATTAATATTAAATAATAATCAACGTAAAAAATACTTAATAAATTTTTTGTATTTATTTCAGATGAAATTATCTCTCTTACTTCCATCCCTTTATTATTAATAATCCAATAATGGCCTTAATTAAAACCATGAAACTAACTAGAATAATCACTAGTAAACATACTTTTATAAGTTATATGAATATAACTGAATTAGTTGATATTAGAAATAAATTACAATTTCAAATTGAGTTTCTCAGTAAGAAAAATGCACTGAGCACTCAATCAAAATTACTCATGCAACAGGCACAAACATTGTTGTTACAAGTTGACCATTTATTACAAATTATACAACCACATGTCATCCAAAAAAGAGGACTTATAAACTTAGGTGGAAAAATACACAAATGGCTTTTTGGTACTTTAGACCATGAAGATGGTGAAAGAATAAATTCAATGCTCCAATATTTCAATAAAAATGATCAATTAATTTGAGATGAACTGAATGAACAACTTTCTTTCGCAAAAGAAATGATGTCAAAAACAAATAAAACCCTTTACCAAATTAAATTCAATGTATTAACAAGTTTTCAACTGATAAAAACATTTCAAAATCAAGTTAATGAAATCAATGCTTTACATCTGATAATAGACTCTCTAATAACTTTTCAAAGTCAACTAGACCAAATTATTAATGCTATTAGTTTTGCAAATATTAATAAGGTTCACCCTACTCTTCTCTCTCTGACTAATTTATATTCAATTATCAACATTTAAAAATTAACAAAGTTATTATAATTTCTTAGGAATACAAACAGTATTTACTGAAGAGAAAATAATTTTTCTTATCCATTTCCCAATATTGAAACCTATTTCTTTTAAAACCTATTCTATTTACCCCATACCTATCAAAAACAAAATTATATTACCCTTAAAACCTTACCTAATCCTCAATGGGAGTGAAGAGCTTTACCAGTATGAAGAAGAACATTGTGAAGAGATCGAGAACACCTTCTACTGCAAGAACAACCTACAAAAAGAAGAAAATTGCGTCCATGTATGATGTGCACTTTGAAAAAATATTGGCAAACCAATTGACACCAGGAACAATCCTGTTTTCTACTGCAACCAACATCATCATCACTGAGAGCTGTACCATGGAAAACCACCACGAGATCCAGCCTGGAAGTTATATCATTTCCATACCTGAAAATTGTCATTTTATCATCAATGGCGAAAAATTCCAACATGGACCTGCCGAATTATCACCTACAAAAATTATCCAATTGCCCTCTTTGAATTTTTCTCAATTACTTTCGAGATCAACCCCAATTTCTATTTCAAAAATGAACCTAGATGAAATCAAACATCTTACCTCAATAATACAATCTCACCATCAATTCCAACTTCCTAATGAGCCACAAGTTAGCTCTTTACCTGTATGGATTATTATCCTCATTTGCATTCTTTTATGCATTATTATTTCCTTTGGAGTAGCATTTTACTACAAAAATTACTACCCATATACTCCATGGCAGTATTACCGTTCAAAGCGATGCCAACAACCAATCCATATGGAGGACATGAAGCCTGGCCAACCAGACCTACCCCAGTCTTCATCTTAAGAAGGGAGGAGCTACGTTCTTGAGTCCGGCCCAGCCACCCAGTTCCTGAGTCCGACCCTGCCGCCTAGACTTCCTGGCGACTAGAGATATTGCCGATCAAGCTCCTACCGAGACTTATCTTTCTGCAGAATAAGCTCACACCGAAGCTTATTTCGTAAACCGAGTATTGACGAAAGAACTATAATAGTTTTATTCTTTGTTTATGTTATAAATTATCTGAGACATGTATTTTGATCATTCCATTTCTGTCACTTGTAACCTGCATTTTCAATTTTCATTAAAAGCATCGAGTAAAGTAAATCTTTAATTGTGCAAAAAGGTGAACGTTGAGAAAGAGTTATTCAACACAAAATTGGTTTCAAACAACGAGTAGTGCTTTCCGAACTAAGGGCTGCGAAGGCACTATCGTAACTCGTTACCGAATGCTCCCGATCATTCGAGAACCACCTTTCGTTCGATGATTCGAGAACGCAAGAACGATATATAAGTGGTGCGAATCATGGTCGCGGCAGTTAGACTTGTGAAATTGTTGAACAGAGAAATAAAGTAGTAAAAGGTTGAGTCTATTTAGTGAAGTACATTTTAGTTGTATTGTATTAAGTGTATTATTGTGTTTCGTAATTTTGAACCCCAGTTTCGTATCATTATTAACCCACATATGATTGTGATGCGGATGTTGGAAAGCTAAATTACTGATAATAATATTTAGCGTGATTTGTTTCAAAATATGAACAGCATGTTCATAAAATCAGATGTGGAATCATCTGCGACTGAAAGATAAACTTTAGTCACCGTCTTCCATCGTTCAAGATAACCTCTTGTGAAGTATTCATGTTGAAAAGGGAAACATTTTCAATTGAATTGAATAGAAAGATTTTTCTGGGAATTGAAAAATTCACGATAAAAATGAAGTTATTTTTTGTGAATGTCTAACAGAAAACGACTACTTCCCCGGCTAAAGCCACGCTAATTCAAAAGAAAAAACCTGAAATTGAAAATTTGCATTTTTATTCAGATAGTTTTTTTATTTTCTATTCCACTCTCCATTGAGAACTCATGTAGATGAATGAGGCAAAGAAGAATGTCATCACATCACATCAACGCAGGAGAGGCATCGCGTTCATTAGGTCTTCAATACATTTTTGTCGACGTAAATTTATTTCACGCTCCCACGATCATCAGGAAGACCTTGCAAAGATGGAAAAAAGTTACATTTCTTTTGGAGAGACACTTTGAAATTAGTGTTTTTTTGACATTAAAACCTGTCAAATGGCAACAAGTTTGAGAAAAAAATCTGGAGAATTATTTTCTACTTTATCGAACTCTCGGGTGGTATTCTGTGGATTATTTTTTGATGTTACGATCATCAGCACATTTCCTCGCAAAATGATAAAATGTACTGAACCGATTTTGATCCATTTCTCACTTTTCATGCGAATTGATAACAGGCGTCAAATTAAAAATAAAGATTGTCAGACAATAAAAACAAAATACCTCAAATTATTCTCGCGGCAATTTTCTAGGTATTTCCAATATAATAATGTTTTGATTGGCCAAAACGTACATGCATGATTTGAATTGAAAGTTTCCATTGGTTTCTAGGAATGTCAAAAAATAATCCAACTTATGATGGAGAAGCACCGTATCTTGTTTTCGCGTAATGGTCAGTACTGAACATTTAGATACATTCATAAGAAGAAGGTTCTCGTTATACCAATCCTGTAGGTTATTAAAATTATTTTGAAGTATCTGACAATCTCCTGGAGAGTTTATAGTGAAGTAGTGCTCCATATCACCCGCAATTAGTTGGTATTTAACTTTTAGAACATTTTTTATGTCGTTAATGAATATTGAGAACATAAGTGGTCCCAAGTTAGACCCCTGTGGCACATCTGATATGTCTTCATATTCTAACGACTTATATCCGTTATATTGTACAAATTGTTCTCTTCCATTCAAGTGGGATTCAAATAATTTCAGCAAGGTCAGTGAAATCAAATCAAGTCCCATTTTCTCTAAGATTATTGGCTAATTTTGCCGAAGGCTTTAGAGAAGTAGGTGGAAACAACATCCACCTGCCGCCTCTCATCCAGTGCTTTTGAAGTATTCTGGGTGAAACACGACAGGTTAGTTCTTGTTGATCGACACCTCATGTTGAAAAGGAAAACATTGTCAATTGAATATTGAATAGAAAGATTTTTCTGTGAATTGAAAATTATATGATAAAAATGAAGTTAATTTTTGTGAATGTCTAACAGAAAACAACTACTTCCCCGGCTAAAGCCACGCTGGACATTGAACTACTTCTCATAGATATTCTGAAATTACCCTAACTCAAAAGAAATAATCTGAAATTGAAAATTTTCATTTTCATTCAGATAGTTATTTGATTTTCTATTCCCGTCTTAATTGAGTACTCATATAGATGAATGAGGCAAAGAAAAATGTTTTTCAAAAGAGAGTACTCACCAGAAATCGTTTGTAACATTGAAGCAAGAGAGGTATCGCATCCACTGGGTCTTCAATACATTTTTGTTGACGAAAATCTATTTCACGCTTCCACGATCATAAAGAAGAGCGGATGAAATGGAAAACACATTTTCAAGAAGTAGTCTCACCTTGCAAAGATGGAGAGAAGTTAGAAGAGAGACACTTTGAAATTAGTTTTTTTTGACATTAAAACCCGTCATGGGGTATGATAGATTGATTTGTTTGGAAATATGAACAGGATATTCATAAAATCAGATGAGGAATAATCTGCGACTGAAAGATAACCTTCAGCCACTATCTTTCATTGTTCAAGATAACCTCTGGTGGGGTATTCATGTTGAAAAAGGAAACAATCTCCATTGAATATTGAATAGAAACATCTTTCTGTGAATTGAAAAATCCACGATAAAGATGAAGTAATTTTTTGTGAATGTCTAACAGAAAACGACTACTTTCCCGGCTAAAGCCACGCTGGACATTGAATTACATCTGAAGATATTCTGAAAGTACCCTAACTCAAAAGAAAAAATCTTAAATGGAAAATTTGCATTTTTATTCTGATAGTTATTTGATTTTCCATTCCAGGAATTCATATAGATGCATGGGGCAAAAAAGAATGTTTTCCGAAAGAGAGTACTCACCAGAAATCATTTGTAACATTGACGCAAGAGAGGCATTGCATTCACTAGTTCTTCAATACATTTTTGTCGAAGCAAATCTATTTCACTCTTCCACGATCATCAGGAAGACCGGAAGAAATGGGAAACACATTTTCTAGGAGCAATCTCACTTTGCAAAGATGGAAAAAAATTTAGAAACATTCCTTTTCAAGAGAAACTTTGAAATTTATGTTTTTTTACATTAAAACCTGTCATGGGGTAATATAGATTGATTCATTTGAAAATATGAACAGGATGTTCATATAATCAGATGTGGAATCATCTGCGAGTGGAAGATAAACTTAAGTCACTAACTTCCATCGTTCAAGATAACCTCTTGTGGGGTATCAATGTTGAAAAGGGAAACATTCTCAATTGAATATTGAATATAAATTTTTTTCTGTGAATTGGAAAATCCACAATAAAAATGAAGTTATTTTTTGTGAATGTCCAACATAAAACAACTACTTTCCCGGCTAAAGCCACGCTGGATATTGAACTACATCTGATAGATATTCTGAAAGTACCCTAACCCAAAAGAATAAATCTGAAATTGAAAATTTGCATTTTCATTCAGATAGTTATTTGATTTTCTATTCCAGTCTTGATTAGAACTTATATACATGAATGAGGCAAAGAAGAATGTTTTCCAAAAGGGAGTACTCACGAGAAATCATTTGTAACATTGACGCAAGAGAGGCATTGCATTCACTAGACATGTTAGGAATTCACAAAAAAAAATTTTTGTGGATTTTTGAATTCACCGAAAAATCTTTCGATTCAATGTTCAATTGAGAATATTTAACGTGTTATTTGAACATGTCACGTTCGTAATGAAAGTTGCAGTAGTTTGGTCGAGATGGCGTTAGCTAATGGTATCTCCCATTTTCTTGATGCAATCTCAAAGAAAACTAAGAAGGGGATGGATTGTCGATATCCTGCCAAAAATTTAATTTCATAAAATCATACATTTTATATTTCCTAAAAATCAAGAAATTCATTTTGCGTACAATAATTCCGAACATAGATTTTCCAAACAAAATATTCCAGTGGAGTATTTCGCGTTTCTGATTTCGATTCCGAAACAACGCAACGTGTATATCAGCCTAGCAAACCAATCAGAGATTGACTCCGCCTCTGCACGTCAAATATTGAATATAGCAGAAATCACCTCAGTTTGGCTAATTTATGGTTTTGCATTTTCCACAGGCGGAAATATTGTCGGAAGCTCATATACAGAATCACAATTGGGGTATTTGGACATCGTGTATTTTTGATTTCATTGAAGAGAAATAGTATTTTCAGAAGGAAATTTCATTTATTTTTGTTTTCAATGAATTTTTACGGATCGCCACGTTGTTTTACTATTCGAATCGGGCAACAAACCTGAAAAAGAGCATAAGGAACAACGCAGTGAGGAGAATTCCGAAGGAGAGATTTAAGTTGGGAGATGGTATTTTATACTCCGAAAGTGGAGGATAAGAGTAGCTTGAAAAACCTGCAAGTTAGTTACAAAAGTCAAGCCGCATTAGGCTGCCACCTGACCGCTTGACCTATTGGATGCAGTCATTCTGTATGAAGTATATATAAACGTCTTTCAAACGTGATATTTCACTGATGTTCTAAGCATTTTTGTAGAATTTATTAATATTTTTTTTCCAAATAAAGCATTCTGGCAGGGATCTTTTTTACTTCAGGTTCATTGAATGAAACGCCACTGGGATTGATTCAGAGCTGTGCCGAAGCACTATTCTTAGAGCTCGTGAAAACACTCAAAGCACTTTTGTACTCGCAAGCACTGTGCTCCAGACCACTGCAGCACTTTTCAGTAGAGTGAGACGAGTCATCTGCTCAACCCATTGAGGCTGCATTAGAGTGCTGTGTTGGAGCAAGTACTTGCAACTGGGTTTTTACCCATTAAGCTATATTGTTTTCAAAAATCTGTCTGTAAAAAAAGAGCAGCTTTAGAGCGATCGGGTCACGTGTATCAGGGCGGGAAATAGAAAAAATATTATTCCAGCATACATGCGGCAGTGATTAACCAAGTAGCAGCGACAACAAATCAGTACTCTGTCGAATTAGAGGTCAATGAATACTTTCACAAAGAGATCGAATTGGAAAGTCCGACAACTCTAGAGTATATTAACTAACGTGTGGTACTTGTCCAAGTTTTCACATAGGTCAAACAGGTGGAACTTTCAAGCAACGCCTATCCGAGCATAGGAACAGTTTGATTAAGGGCAAATCCAATTCAACTTTCGCTAACCATCTCCTAATTATAAACATTGCTTTGTTAATGACTTCGAACTCTCGCATGTAGAAAAGAATGGTCAAAAACTTAATCTCCTAGAAAGCATAGAGATCAACAAACACAAGAATTCAACATATTTATTGAATGGCCAGATGAATTTGACTAATTCGCCCTTTTTAAATTTGTTTACTAGAAATTGAATAATATTTCTTTTAATAATCACTTTAATACCCAATATCCAACTGACTACCTGCTGCTATTATTTATATCGAACCCCAGTAATTGTAGTTTAGTTTATCTCCACTTGAAAAAGCTATAGTATAGCTTGTCGTGAGTTTTGTAAACCATTTTTTTGTAAAAAAACTGTATATCCAAAAAAATTGCTAAGAAACGATTTTTATTTTCTAGATTGAGAACACATTTATTTTTTCTATCTTTTTCCACAGTTTACAGAACTATTATACAGCCGTACTTTGCCCTAGTTTACTTTCCCTACTAGATAATAATAGCGTCTCCTCATTGCAAAAACTGCAAAACCCTGGCATGAGAATCATACTTCAATGCAACAGGTATTCCCCTGTTAACTCTATGTTATTTGTTCTTGATTGGATATCAGTAAAAAAGAGGATTATATACTTTTCCATGATTTTCATTTATAAAGTGGTGAATTGTGAATTGCCAACATATTTCAACGAATTTATCACATTTAATAATCAAATGCACGATTATGAGACTAGAGGTAGGTTTGATTTTCATGTTAATCGCACCAAGATGAAAATAACTATGAATAATTATTTCACAATTATTAATATTTTCACAATGATTACAATAATCTCCCCATGGAAATAAAAATGAGTCCGTCTATTCAAATATTCAAATCCAAAATAAAAAAGTTTATTTCTGATTAATCATCAATGTCAACACTCTCATTAGATTATATCTATTATTGTCGTATTTTATAGATTATAGTTAAGTACCATATTTATTATTACTATGTTATTTACTTATATGTATAGTTTTGTTAATGATTTTAGGTTATTTTATTTTGTAAATTGGGAATTTTCATTTGAATAAATATTATTATTATAATTTGTTGAAGTTGCAGGATCCGACGTTTCTTTTTTCCCCTATTTCAATATAGCAAAACTCAAATGGGACGTAATTTAGAAAAATGGTATTTTCCGAATTATACATGTACGGCTCTGAATGCGGCCCGCTATTTCAGTTTTTCGATCACGCACAAACGGCGTGCATTTGTTTTGATGCTACCTGTCATTAAATTGAATTGACTACAGTAACTTATTCATACTTTTTCGAATTTCTTCTTGAATTACACTAGCGATTTGAGTGTTTCTAGTTTACTTTATCAATGAATATATTCAAAATATTGTTTTCTTTTCTATATACCTACATTTTCACATATTTTTTTCATATCGTTCGTTTACTGTTAGGAGTTCACTGAAAAATTACCTACATGAATTAATATGTTTCATTTACGATTTTTCATATTACTTCAATTATTAGTATACAAAATTGAATTGTTTATGTTAAAATTTTTCAGGAATATTTATTAAAAGACTTGAAAAACATGGCAGTTGACCTTTTCTCCTTTCGTAGATTGATTGTAACAAATGCTAAAAACTTCCAGTACTTGCAGAGCGAATTCCCGTGGCGACTGTAAATACGTTTAGGCAATATTTTCATACATAAACGCTCACCGAGGGATGTTCAAACATTTACATTGCAATTTGATTTGAGGTTATCTGCTGATTCGTTCATTGTCGTTCATTTATTATACGCGCACTTCCGACACTGGGCCTCTCTTTGATTCGAAGCTTTTACACACCGAATAACAACAAAACTTTTGACATTTGCTACCGAAAAATTCAAACTATCGAACCTTGTAAACACCCTTTTTAACAAAGCGGTAAATGCGGATAAGTGACACTCTACGGACTAGTTCACCCGATTCCGCTGCTGCGGCGCTGCAAGTTAAACTCCTTCACCGTGCTCGAAGTCTAGAGGGATAATTTTAACTTTGATGAAGGTTTGATTAAATTTTTTAACGAATTACGCTAGCTCAAAATAAAATGAAAAAATTTCAAAAATAATCCAAATACATGATGTTTTATATATTTTGTGGAGCGTGTACAAAAAAATGTTAAATAACTTTTTTGTACACGCTCTACAAAATGCCCACTTTGGATACTGAAAAGAGTCCGCAAAAGGCCACTTCAGCGGACTTGTACTCAAAGTGGTCATGGAAATACTTTAGCGGACTGAAATTTGTTTATTCAGAAAATTTATAATTAATATTCTAAAAAAGATTCGGGAGACGCAGCAATAAACTATAGATTATTTGAAATTTTGTAGTGACATCACACATTCTCTTCGATTTTTTTAAATACTCATTTCAGGAATAATAAACACTGATATTTCAAGTATTTGACAAACGTGTCAATGAATAACAATCGCTTGTAACATTTTTGAATAGCATCCTTATTCTACCGTATGGATGGTAATTGAAAAACACAACACATTGTACTAGAATGAATCACACATCGACTATTTCTCTCGTTATTTTAGAACCAATCAAATGGCCATAATTCCATACAGAAAACCAATCAGATTGGTTTTGTAGTCACAAATGTCTTTTCGCTGTTTTATACTGATAAATGTACACTAGATTCGCGATTATTCCGCGATAAAACCACAGTAGCTTCTGCCAAAATTATATGTCAACGCATTCAATTCCTATATAGGGAAACAGGAAATGCAAAATTGATTGAATGCGGGATCCTGAGCTCACTACATACAGTGATTTGATATTGGAATTCTAATATACCTTATAAGCCTTGAGATTTCAAATATGGTTCAATTCCAGCATTCTCAGAAAAGAAAAGTTGTGGTGAAGTAGTGGTTAGGTAACCAAAAGATTCACAATATGACAAACAACTATTTGAGCATCTACACTAATAAATAACACACGCATAGTATGGAGGCGTGTAGTCATATACAACTATTAGCGAGAAAATGTTCACTATGCGGGCGCACCCGCCAACATCAGCCGGGATGTCTTCCACTGGCTTCGCTATCGGCCAGCAATTCTGAAGGGTTAATTATGAAAATAAAAATAGTTATTTATGTATCAAGGGAATTATAAGGGCCTTAATTACCGAAGGCGAAGGTTTCGTCCCGAGGGCCTCTGGCCCGAGGAACAGCAATTGCCTGAGGCTCATAATTTCCGTGGTACATAGATAATTTTATTTCTGACCGATTTTAATAAAATTTCGTTTATTTTTAAAGCGGAATAAATGTTTCAATTAATTACCTTTCTAGTATATTTGAAACAGGTATCGTCGATTATAGGAGTTTTGGTTGTTGCCAGGTTGTTGCTATGTTAATTGTTTATAAACAGACCTTTGTTATCAATCGCTCTTTTTGCGTTTAAAACATGTTTTTCACCCCAAATTGGCGATCTTTTTTCGATATAATTGAGGATATTCTGAAAAAAGCTGAAAAAGCAAGACAATCATTACTTCCATCGAAAAGTGAAGACCTATACCAAAAAGAATACAAGATATATCTAAAGTGGTTGACACGGAGGAATACTGTTACTTTGCCATTACAAGAGGCAGGTACCTCGACTGTAGTGAACAGAAGCACCAGCTATACAAAAGAAGAAATTGTTTCCAGTGGCGGAAGTAATTTTCAGGGAAAATTTCAAAATTGTACATTTATAATTTGTAATGACGTGAATAAATAAAATAAATTTTGGTTTTCATTTCATAAATATATATATATATATATATATATATATATATATATATATATATATATATATATATATATTCTAGCATTTCTTGTTTCATTTCTACCTATAAAAGGTAGAGGGAATTAAAGAATCTTTAATATGCCAAGGGACTAGGCCGTCGGGAGGGGAGTGACGATCCCAGACACCGCTGGGTAAAGTCCAGGTCCCCTCTCGGTAACATGGTAGCTTGCTTAGTAGTCATGGCGAAAGCCATGGCGAACCCTCAGGCGAACGGTTACTCGACAAACCTTACACGAGTAGCAGAAGGTGAAAGCCTGATGCGGCGGTGACCCATCAGACGCTGATGATAATGACTTCGCTGATGCGGGTTGGCCCCCGTATGCGAGGGCAGTCTTATCGACATGGGTACCCAGGGGATGGGAGCCCGCCACTTGCAGCGCCCCATCAACAGGAGTTGGCCTCTGGGGGGCGGTGGTAGCTAGGTAGTTTCAATTGTAAAAATAATACTGTAATACGGTAGAGACGGGGGAGCCCTTCACCGGTGGGGTCAGGGAATTGGATTCCCTGTCTGAATCGGTGGGGAGCGGCGCATTATTCCGCTCGGGCACTGACAAGCTAGAGCCAGTAGATTGTCACTGAGTGAGCGAGTGGCCCAATCGTGGCTGAGTTATAACGGTAGCTAGGATTACACTGCGCTCCTGAAGAAGATGGAACCGTAAGGTAGGTGCTTCTCTGGGTGTGGGGCATCCTCTGATGGTGCTCGGATGGAGTGGGAGTCTTCCGAAGTACGTTAACGCCTCCCTCTCAGTCAGCTGATTATTAGTTTTGGCTTCTGTTCGAGCAGTGGGAAAATCAGTTGATATTTTTCAGTAGGCACACTAAGATTCCCCATTCAATGCCAATACTTCGATCGAAGCAAGCAAAAATCGAATCTGGTTGAATTTGTGAAATTATTTGACCGTGATGGAAAAGTGCCGCTTGGAGCTAGCCAGCCTGGAGCTAACATTACCTTTATAATCAATAGAGTGTTACTAAGATCCCTGAATTAATAGAGAACAAATAAAAGAACTTATGTAAGTAACTTTATTGCAACATGCATGAAAAACCACGAGCAGCCATATTGCTTGCAGCCAACATTGAATTCACTCCTGTTCCAGAGTTCATCACTGGAGATTTGGCAATCTCCATCGTGGAAGTGCCAACTGAAACAGGCAAGAAGCAGATTGTTGTGCCTACTTCCCAGGGGACTCGCTGACACACCGACCACCAGAGAAAGTGCAAAGCCTCATCAGATGGTGACAAAAAAGAAACAGCAGCACATAATGAAGTACTCTTCATTATGTGCTGCGACGCGAACGCACACCATCCCACATGGGAAAGCACGGACAAAATGCACGAGGTGAGTACCTTTAAGAATATTTCTAACATAGACATTATCAATAGAGGCAACAAACCCACCTTTATAAATACGATTAGAAGATAGGTTTTCAGATATCTGATGACTCCTCGATGTCAGATCAACAACACATTTGATTTGATATGGAGTCATCAGAAACACGCTTCGAAGAATACAGAATACCCAAGCTGATCAACTGGGACGGTGAGCCTCTCAGCAAAGGAACTCGACATAGCCTCCAGACAGCTCCAAAATGCTATAATGGAAGCACACGAAAGTAGAAAAACAAGGCCATCAACAGAGGCGTGTCTTAGTGGAACAATGACTTATCTAAACTTAGGAAGGAAGTCAGGAAAATCTGCAATGTATTTTATTATTGATTCAAGAACTGTTGACATCCATGGAGTTTGCGACGTAAAGACTCGCCGCGCACCTCTATCAGCTGATTTGCAATCTGCCTAAGAAGGGCAAGAATGTTCGAATTACATCTCATACACATCACGTACTGTTGGTTGCTAAGTAAGATCTTTCATTCACAATCAGAAAACAGTAGTCGCATATGTCAACGTTTACCTGGAATAAACGCCAAAAAATGTGAAATTACGTATCGCTGAACTTCTCGAAATGAATCCAGTGGAAAATGAAGTGCTTCAATTGTTTGCCGCGGCTGGAAGTTCTGTTAACCCTCTAACACATCCAGCGCAAAACGGCTGCAACCGCTACAAGTCCTTGGACGCACTCAATGGTCAATATAGTCCTGTTTACTTTTCCTGCGAGATGAAAACAGTTTGTGGTTTATTGAATTCTTGAAGTATGCTGACTTAATCTACTAGTTCTGACTTTATTCTCCACTTTGGATGTAACGAAATTCGTTTATTTTCATTACATTTGTTGCAATACGTTTCACCGGTAGTCTATAACGAATGTTTATAAGGATTCTTGGACTATTTTTTAAAAATTTTCAAATACTCATTTCAAAATTCAAATTATCTGAATGTTTATTGCATCGGGCAATTGCTAGTTTTTCATTACGCCTCTGAGCAGCTCAGCTGAGGTTAGGCAGACAGTGGTTCCCGAAATGATGTTGAATTTGATGAAAGAATGTTTTTTTCTTGGAATTTTTAACTCCTATAATTTGTTATAAAATGACATTATACACCCCTCATTCACGGGAGTCCAACAAGTTAGTTTACACCCTGTATATATATATATGACCAGTTTGTTTATCCTTATTCTAACTTGAAAGTGTGAGACTCGATATATTTTTTCATATCGATTTCACCCTAGTAATTCGATGAGCTCTTTCCAAAACTATAGTAAAATGATCGGCAATTTTCGTCTTGATGTCAGGCAACTTGATGAATTGCCTAGCACTCTTCTTACTTTGTTTATCATTGATGCGTAGTTATATTCGGATAACTACTAGTTAGGTATCTCTTGATACAGTGCGGCTTTTTATAGTCCCTTCCCCCCTGTTAACTTTTGAACGGTTGGGTGAACAATGGGACAAAAACTGTTTTGAATGGTATCACCAATACTACTTTTAGAAATAAAAGACATTGTGATTGTTCGAGTGGCACATCGTTCAAAAATAATTCAATTCTCTTTTCGAATTACGTTAATACTTTTTTTCACAATATGCATTTGAAATGTCAAGTATAAATGCGGATCTGAATGGTACTCTTACCTCGATAACTTCTGAACGGTTTGATGTGAAACGATGGAACAGAAAATATTTTGAATGGTACTACCGATCCTACTTTCTGAGAGAAGATATATTACAATAATTCGACAGAGGGCGCTGGGGGCACATCAACTTGAAAATTTCGAAAGGCATAGAGGTCGAGTTGCACATCGTTGAAAAGGTAATTCAATTCTACTTTTAACTATGTTTGTTCTACGGAATCACAATTGCGATGAGTAACACGAAATACTGTCGATAGAGAAAGAATCATGACTTAAATAATTTTTCATTTTTGAATTCGTTTCAAAGCTTGGTTAGGTACAGATTTTGGATCCATACAATAATCCAATTTCCGACACAAATAATGACCATAATCCTAATTGGGTACCATTTGATAATTAAGCAGTAACCTAGGAATGACTAATATGAAGTTGGATTATTTTGTAGATGTTTGAGACCTTCTTATGCATAAATTATTATAACACTGCTCTTCATATTAAATGAAAGTATAGATTAAAAAAACTAAAAACACGCTTATGTAGCAATAAGGACTGAAAGTTGAAAATAATAAGAGTAAAGTCATTGATAAAAAAATGTCCTCTAATGTAAAAAAAGCTTGAGGTGCTTGATATCAGTTATTTCAATATCATTATGAAAAGTAAGTGAAGAGCACCCCACGCTTTTTTTACATAAGAGGAAATTTTTTGGTCAATGACTTTATTTTCATTATTTTAATTTTTTTTAGTCCTTATTGCTACATAAGCGTGTTTTTTTTTTTAAACCATAATTTTATTTTTAACTTTTTAGTCCATATCGCTACAGAGGACTGAAAAGATTACGGAAGAAAAACTTTTCGATTTATTCATTCACAAGGAATGGAAGTTTTTCTTGAAATTATGGTGAATGAGATGCATGCTGCATTTTGGTGAATCTGCGCATTCGCCATATCTTTGAAATACAAATTATTTTTTCTGGTGATCTTGGTGAGAATACCAGGTAATAGCTATGCAATTATTGTATTGTCATCGGTTCTTAATAAGTGTGCAAAATTTCAATTGATTCGGACGTCTGGAAGTGAGTGGAATTTAATTTCAAAATTCCATTACCTACATACATACAGGTGAAGTTAATAAAGCGGTTATAAAATGAATGATCGCATTTGTATTTAGTGAAGATTCTCACCTAGAGTGAATTGAGTATTGACACAACACAATGGTAGGTGGGGAGGAGGAAAACACGAGTAGACACGATATCCTCAATAAATAAAAATTCTACATAATAGTTTTGTTTTTTGTTATACTTGACATTTCAAATGCAGATTATGGAAAAACAGATTAAGGTAATTAAAAATACTTAGATCGTCGAGAAAAAAATTGAATTAGATTTTCAACGATGTGCTACTTGACCCCCCCCATGCTCTTTGAAATTTTCCAGTTGATGTGCCCCTCCGCGCCATCTATCGAGCAATCACAATGTGTCTTTCATTTCAAAAAGTACTATCGATGATATCATTCAAAACGGTTGTAATCCTATTGTTCTACGTCGAACCGTTCAAAAGTTAACAGGGGGGGGGGGATATAAAAAGCCGCACTCTATATATTAATAATTTATCAATATTTTTATTTTTTTCTAGGTATTCCGAACGAAAGTATCTATGTCATTCTATTCTTATCGATGTAGGGGCCTCAGTATATTTATTTTTGAGCAAATTGAAGCATGGAAATTGTTCGTTTTGTCATGGGAAAATGACAAATGGTTCCACAATAAACAGCGGTTATCTTTGAGCTGTGATATCTTTGGATGAACTTGAAGAATTGATTTTTCTTCAATATCTAGGGAAGTATGCACTATCCATTTCAAAATAATTTCCAAATGGTTGAATTTGAAATTGATTCCCTTTCACTTTAGTAATTTCAAAGTCAAATTATATTCACTAGCTTCACTGCTAGTGATAAGGTATTACTTTGTTGGTAACGAACATATATATGGTAACGAAGGCAAACATCGTCGGATTCATTTCTGATTCGCAACTCAATTTTGCATAAACCTTCTGGTCGATCTGGTTACGCATATTTAAATATTTTTGTTTTGAAATTCTAAAATTATATTTTTAAGGAGAAAAATCGATCCTTTTATATTTTTTTATTATTTTGCAAGGTTCTTTTTGTCTGTTTTTAACAATCAGCAAGATTATTAAATGCATCATCTTGCAATATTAAAAAACGAATAAAAAGGTTTTTTACGAGGGTGCGCCAAAGGTGGGAATTGGAGGATCACACTCCCATTTTTTTTCAATGTCAGTATTTTTGTATGGGTACGCAAAAACGGCTTTTTCCAATAAAAATATAAAATTTTGTATTTCCAATTCCGTGTGTGAACGGTATAAATATGTTTTTACTTCAGTTGGAGTCTTGGGTTAATGTGAAAGGCGGGGTGTGTACATCAAGTCGATTAATATTGAAATTTAATTGCATTGAAAAAAAATTCGAAGCAATTTACATCTATTGTAAAAATACCCATGGAGTCAGCAGAATTCTCTCCCATAGTCGGTATTTCTGAAGTTACACCTCCCTTGTAAATTGGATCGCCCTTTTGTCGACATATTAACCCTGTTCTACTCTGTTCCACTCCTTGTATTGCGTAAAGCAACCCCTATTGTACGAAATACTCGGAAAGAATTCCTGCAGAAATACCCGTTTCGCCATCTCACTCCAGGTTTCTTCAATTATTTTAAAAAGATGGAGACGACAATGAATCATCAACGTGATAGTATGGTTCTAGTAGTTGGTGAGGGACAGGTACCATTAGTGATATTTCTCCTGTTTCCAATAATTGGAAGCAATCTTTTATTTCGTTCAAAATTCACTGCACATAATGTTAGTAATACTTTAAATGTTTTCCTATTGTCCTCGATTCCTATTCTAATCGGTGTAGGGGCTACAGTATATTTATTAGTTATTGAATTAATGGAGTTTCTGTGAGTTGATTTGAACTGAAATATGTTTGCAAATATATCCCCAGTACAGACATCAGCCAACCAATCATGCCCCATTAACTCAACGTCTTGGAGTAATAAAGAAATTATTAACACCGGAAGAGTCTGAACATATTTCTTTTGTCTGTGCTTGTTACCTCACACTAAATTCTGCTTTATATTTTCACGCCTCCAGATCATACTTTCACATAAATCACTTCTAATGTATAAACATTCTATTTTTTTAGTTGGCTATCGACAGCCCTTGCGGTAATCATGTCTTTCGTTTCAAAAGTAATCTTCACCAATTTTTTGTTCGCATACTCTTTGCCCTCTTCCCACAGTACGAATATTACGGAAAAGTTTTCGGTGAATGGTGATTTTAATTTTCCAGAAAGAAGTGGACGTCTTATAAATTTCAATACCGAAGATGGCACAGTTAAGGTAAGTTTAACAAAAAACCGATCCTTCAAGAGATTTGTATTTAATCGAAATATTATCAAATGTGAAAAAATCTAGAATGATGTAAAATCATATTTTTATTCGAAAAATTATTATGAACAATTGAAATGAAGTTCAAAACCCTATCTCTTGAATTTAAATTCAACTCAGTAGAATTTGGCGTTATATGAATAATCTCCACTAGAGGCGAGACAGAAGTATCAGTGCAAAATATGCAACAATGAATTCAAATAAAGATTAACACAATTTAGGTCCAGTACCTTGTTAATTAGCTCAAATTGTATCTCTTTCGCTTCGATTTTACAGTTTACTTTTTACATTTAAGGCTTACTACTACAATTTTCTTTAAACGTTATTTTGGAAATTAAAAGTGAAGCAGTTATAAAAGGACATAGCTCAGTTTGTATGGATATCTGAGATTTCACGAAATCAAAATTTTAAATCTGGTGCATGGGTAGGTGATCAAAAGTTAACGCCAAATTGGACTTAGTCTCAATAACAAAAACATTAAACTCCAGCTCTTCTTAAAACTAGTGTTTCGTTAAATTATTAATATATCAGTTCTCATTATTTCTTACTGGGTGATTTAAAAAAAAACTCTTATGAAGACATTGTGGATATGGATTATTTCTATGTCAATGTTATATTTCGTTTATATATATATATATATATATATATATATATATACAGGGTGTAATCTAACCTCTTGCACACCCGTGAATGAAGTGTGTATAATGCCATTTTATAACGAATTACAGTGGTTAAAAATCTGAAAAAAAAACCTTTTTGTTATAGTGATTGTGATAAAGTCAGAACTATTTGACTCCATACTCTGCTTTGAGGCAGTTATCATAATTATCAGTCACTTGTAAAAACAAACGACACAAACAGAATTGAAAAGAAACATTGGCAATTAAATATTATTTTAAAAATAATATCACGACCATTGTTGTGATTCAGACAGGTGAACTGAACACTGTTGCCGAGCAAGATTCTCGCATGCACGGTTTACAAAGTTGTCTACGAACGAAGGTTTGTTAGATTTCACTAGTGTTTTCTTATTGGCTGGTGAATTAAAGATTCTAATTAGCAAACAATCAGAAAACAGTACGCAATGTGCGGAAGAATTAATTTGAACATTATTTCCTTTGTCTTTTGCTGGCTCTTAAAACTAAACACCGAGCTGTTCTGTACGTATTTTGAAGAGTAGAAGACGAGATGAATCACTCATCGCATTCATGAATAAAGTAATAAATTTCAATTCTGGTTGGATTGAGTCGCCAATCACTGTGCGGGCGTTTTCATACTAGAAATATTGATATAATATAAATTATTTTTCGATAGAATGGCAATTTTTTTAATAAACAAAGACAATCATGTTTGAATCAATTCTCGTGCACATC
Source organism: Gonioctena quinquepunctata (assembly GCA_018342105.1). Classification (NCBI taxonomy): domain Eukaryota; kingdom Metazoa; phylum Arthropoda; class Insecta; order Coleoptera; family Chrysomelidae; genus Gonioctena; species Gonioctena quinquepunctata. The sequence continues at coordinate 66,857 of JAFIRS010004818.1, forward strand.
ACGTACTGTTTTCTGATTAGTTAGTGATCAAGATCTTTCATTCACCAGCCAATCAGAAAACACAAGTAGAATCTAACAAACTTTCGTTCGTAGATAGCTTTGTATAGCGTGCTTGCGAGAATCTTGCTTGGCAACAGTGCTCAGTAGACCTGTTCTGAATCACTTCAATGGTCGCGAAATTATTTTTAAAACAATATTCAATTGCGAATGTTCTCCCTTTTCAATACTGTTTATGTCGTTTGTTTTTTACAAGTGACTGTGGTAATTATGATGGGTGCCTCAAAGCAGAGTATGAAGACAACTAGTTCTGACTTTATCACCAGTTTGGATATAATAAGGTTAGTTGTTCTCTTCACTTTGGAATTGAATATCTATCTCAGGCAGCCTGCCATGTGTATATTTACCAAACAATCAGTTCAACATTCTACATTATTCAAATGTCGAGTTGAATGTTTATTGCATTCCGTAATTGCCAAAGTTTCCTTCTGAGCAGAACATCTGAAATTAGGTGGGCGGCGCAACCCAAAATTTAGTCGAATTTTACAGAGAACAAAAAGGTTTAAATTTTTTTTTCACATTTTTACCCACTGTAATTCGTTAAGCATTATACACTCGTCATTCAAGAGGTTAGATTACACCCTGTATATATCTAAATGTATATGTATATATATATATATATATATATATATATGTTATTTTATCTAACATTAAACAAAGTTCACCTGGCAAAACGCACTCGCTGGACGTTGAATAAATACTCCAAATTATATTTGAACCAATAGCTCAAGAAGGAAGAATGATCACATATTATTCAAATATCACAAATAACGTAGGAAAACGTTCGTGTCATCTTGCGGAGTCTGTCACTTTTGGGTTTATGTCCGTCAAATTGTGCGCTCTTCATATCGATGAAAGTTTTTCAAACTATTGGGTGACCATATTGTTGATTAAATTTAAAAACGCTTATTTTATTCATCCAGTATATTTCTGTTTATTTATAATTATTACTAGTGATAAGTTATGTTAAATTGTGAATTTTGTTGGGGTAAGGTAAAACCACTATTGATTCTTTGCCGACGTTTCAGTTATTAGACCTTACCCCAACAAAATTACCAATTTACTGTAATCAGGTCACAAAACTTCCAAAAAATAGGTTATGTTGTTATAATTGTCATTATTGTTGATATATCAATCAAAATATGTCCAGGCTTTGGAATGATCGACCTTATGTTAATTTCCATGACACTCTTTGTAGGGTGAAGATACGAATATTTCTGAAATTCAGAGCAAATGAATCACAAGAACATACTCCTGTCCTCATATATTCCGTGGAAAACACGTCACTTAAGGTTTTTGTTGCATACATAAAATGAAAAAACGAAGTTGATGTAAGATCACTCACATGTTTGCCTGCCCGTCTTTATGTTATAGCCATTATTCTCAGCGACTGTTTGACGTAGAAGGTTAAAATTTAGCATGGTAATGAAAGTAATCTGCATATATTAAAACTTGATATTTATCAAAGATTTTGATTTTATCAAATATTTATCAAAGATTTTGGAGGAGGAAAGTTCGGTGCACGTGCAGACAATACGGATTCGAAAACCATGATTTGATTAAATATTCCCAGTGGATCTGTATTTCCACTTTATTCAAATAAAATTCACTCTTATAGCAGAAAAGGATCTATATAAATCTTGGCATTCATCCGAAATGTATTCGTCTCCCGCCTCATAGATTATTGGACAGAAATATGACGGGCCTAGTAGCTCAATGGTACGAGAGTTAGTCTTGTGCGCACTAGTTCCACCCGTCGGGGGTTCGAAAAAATTGTCAAGGCCCCAAGAGTGGTTTCGGATCCCACTATAAAAGGTGAGGCCCCCGTGATCTTAACTCGTACAAGTTCTCAATAACTTCGGAATAGGTCAAAAATATGAGATCACCCAGTATCTTCACGAAATTTTCACAGGTGCTTCAAAACATGGTGAAAACAGTAAATCAATCGAAAATTTTGCGCGGAAAAGATAATATTAGGAGATACAGGCCCCCAAAGATCCATAAAGAAAGGTTATGGGATATCACTTTTGGAAATTGAAAACTGATATAAACAATTTATTTTTACACTAACATAGTAACTGCACACTCATTCAACGTTTTAGTAATATTAAACTCTCTTGATTTTCGATAAAGTAATGGAAAAACTCCGATTACTTTTATTCTACATAAGAAATGTCAAAACTCAAACGTTGGTGATTGTGTTATGTTGTTATGTTTATCCAAATCTCGTGGATCTTGAAGTTTATTGATATGCGACGTTGCCTATGTCTCCAAGGGGAAAATAAAGTACTGAAATTCAATGCGACATACATATTTGAGCATTCAAATTATAACTATCACAGCATGAAAAGACGATCTGATAGTTCTGATGGATATATGTATCAATAGAAGTTTAAAATGCAAAAAAAATATCACCACGCTTCTTGGGAGTGTCTAATAGCTTTTGAAAATCAAGCATGAAGTTGATGTGCCGCATTTAGAGAGTTACCAAACATATTAAAATAATGTGACTTCCGATTATTTTGTTTTTAGTAATTGTAAACCAGACTAAGAAACGCATTTGGCTTGGATGTTTTCTTACGTAAAAAGAAGGAACACAACCTAACCTAACTTGACTAACCTTACCATCCAAGTTGAATGCAACTAATCAACCTTATAAAGCGACGCCTCGCTCCAACAATTCTTACTAAAAAGAAGGAACACAACCTAACTTAACTTGGCTAGCATTGCTATCCAAGTTGAATGCAAGCCAATTAACCTTACGAAGCGACGCCTCGCTCCAACCAATTACTTACTTAAAAAGAAGGAACACAACCTAACTTAACTTGGCTAGCATTGCTATCCAAGTTGAATGCAAGCCAATTAACCTTACGAAGCGACGCTTCGCTGCGCTCGTGATCATGTCGTTGACAGTATGAATTCCTTAGAAAAATATTGGTGGCTCTGAAAAGGGCGTTTTTTTCGAAGTAAAGTGATTCAATGATCTTCTTCCAATTCACTCTGTTCATCTTCATTTGCCATATGGACGAAATCATCGGCCTGTTTTCGGGGATCGTATAACCTCCCAGCTAATTTCAAAAACTCCTCAGTTATGAAAAAATGTAATGTACATTTTATTGTCTACATCAAGAATATTTTGCGAAAAAAAATTAGTGGGCGAACGAATACGCAAATATGCTGCTAACGAACAGAAGGACAAGTTGGAACCCAACCACACATTCTAATATTGAAGAAGCGAAACCACACTTTTCTTCAACTTTAAAAGGCCATAATTTCCAAATTATATTTTTTGCGCTTAAATTTCGATTGCTTAAGTGTTTTTATCGAGTTTTGAAGCACCTGTGATAACTTTGTGATTATTTCGTGAACATTTTGCGAAAATCCGGATTGGCCTGATTCACTTGAATGGTTGACAACGTGGCATGTCCATAAAACGCTAAGATCAAAGCACAATGCAACCACCAATATTTTAATTTTGACATTTCATGTGAAAAATTAAATAAAATGTAATCGGAGTTTTTTCACGACTTTATCGAACATTAAGTGATTTTAATATTACTTAAACGTTGAATGAGTGAACAGTTGATAATTTAGTGTGAAAAGCTATCCTTTAAATCAATTTTCCAGTTTCCAAAAGTGATATTCCATAACCTCTCTTTATGGACCTTAGGGAACCCATATCTCCTAAAGTTATATCTTCCGCGCTAAATTTCCGATTGCTTCACTATTTTTATCGTCTTCTGAAGCGCCTGTGAGAATTTCGTGAAGGTACTGGGTGATCTCATTTTCTTGACCTTTACCATAACTTCTGAGGGTTGGCAAACAACTAAGAAAGCGGTTAAAAACTTTTTTTTTACAATAACTGGAGAAGGGTTCATAATAGCTTTCGCATTAAAATCGCCTTCTCCAAACACCACCTCCTGAGGTGCATCAGAAGAGTCAGTGTCAATTTCCTTACCTACATTCAAAATATCGTTGACTACTTCAATCCAAAAATATTTATTGAATAAGAAATTACATATGACTCAACCTAATGTATACACATTTAGAGCTACTATACATAATTACAATATGCATGAGCACATTGTTCATAAGAAGGACGAAGGAAGGTGCCCCCGCCTTGGTACATCTTCGGTTTTGAGCCTTAAAAAAATTCTGTTTTGTGTAACTCCCCTCCTGCTTCTGCTTATGGGAGTAATGTCTTGTATTTATATTCAAAAATGTTCAGAAAATTCTAAGTATTGGTTTTGTGTCATCGTGTTCTAAATTTATGAAGATAGTCGTCTGGAAAAAAGGAGTGACGCAAGATGTGATACCCTGCGCAACACCTAAAAAAAAACCAGCTCAAAATAATGCTGTTTCAAAATAATACTTCAAGAAGACCACCATCATAGACTACTGGGTGAACAACGGATCCATCAACAATATCAGATTCCTCCACTGGCAAATCATCAGCTAGCACCTCAGCGACTTCAGGTGTGGAAGGTGGATATATCTACGCTCCCAATGGTTATCCTCATGACATCGGATCCATCATCCAGTTTGCAGTCGGTGTCGGAAATTGTCGGATTCCTCATAGGACTTTTAGGTGGTCGGCATCTTCCTTAGATAGGGCGTACAGGAATCGTTTCTGCGAGGACTACGAAACGCCGTAGAGCAGAGACATGGAATTTGCCTACAGAAACAGTCGGATTTTCTGTTGTAGCAATTCCAAACGAAGTAGGGAAACTTGCTTCAATACAATATGTGGTCCGTCGCGTCGCGGTGAAAATTTTGTGTTAAAACCGACACAAGCTTCACTAAGAGTCTCATCAACTTCTTTAAAACAGTCCCGTACACGCAACCATTTATCTGCGTACCGTTTGTTGGAGTTCATTAGTCTCCTTGGCACGGAGTAATATTTCAACATGTCGGAGAAGATCAGGTGTTATCCCGGGGATCACGTTTTCATTGGCAACCAGAGCACGAAATTCCTTATGTACATACAGAGAGGTACGAAGTTCACACGCAGAGTTCAAATAGGCCGATGAGTATCCAGTTGTCAAATTGGGTTCACAATTCATCGAAAAGCGAATAGTTGGAAACATTTTGTCCCATTTTGTGTGGACCTTCCCAAAATTGAGAATTGTACCTTGAGGTCACGATTTCTCATCTCTTCTGGAATAAGATACTGATGCATATCGAGACAGTAAGTCACTTGCTGCATTGCTCTGCTTTCAAATTGTAATCCTTATCACTTATAATTCGCATGGGGTTTCAAATGTTTCTTAGGCAAATCTCATATTTCAGCACGAGCTTCGGTTGTGTCATCACTCAATGCAAACAGCTCAATCCATTTCGTAGCAGTATCTTTCAATGCAAATATCCAATGGTTTCAGGTAATGAACTGACAAGATCTATTACTAGGCTCTCGAAACGCTGGCCAAGGCAGGACTCTGTGTTAGGCCAGTCGATTTTTGACGAGCTATAAAGCTTCTCACATGGTTGTTTTCTGTTAGACATTCACAAAAAATAACTTCATTTCAATCGTGGATTTTTCAATTCACAGAAAAATCTTTCTATCAACATTTAATTGAGAATGTTTCCCTTTTCAACATGAATACCCCACAAGAGGTTATCTTGACGATGGAAGATAGTGACTAAAGTTTATCTTTCAGTCGCAGATGTTTCCACATCCACATCCTTTCATATTTTAAAAAAAATTCTTTCCACACTTGTTACAAAAAAATACCCAATTGGATTGTTCATTAAACACTTGAATGAAAATACATAACTTTTTAAATATTTTTATCAAAATTCACCCACAAATATTCTGTAAATAACTACAAAGAACTCTTTATAACTTTCGTAAACTTTTAGAAACATATATTACTACAAATAAAATTTAGTTTTTATTAATTATAATTATGGCTTGTGAAAGTAAGAGAACTGAGTAACAAAAAATAATTATTAGGTAAAAAACAAATTTAACTCCATTCTTCATCAGAACTTTCACTATCCTTTAGATTCCGTAGTATCTATAAATTGGGGGCATTTTGCATTCTGAAAAAAAATCATTTTATGATCGAAATAATAGAAAAGTTGAGAATTTTCAAAAAAAAAAAAAAATTTATCACTTTATATTCATTTATGAAAAAAAGTTTTTGAAATATTTTAGGATTCGAAAATTATCCGCAACCCTCAAAAAATGCGCCCAAAGGAGGACAAATTTTCCCCAATCGGCAATGGGGAAATTATGTGAAAGTGTGAAACTTGTACAGTCAGCCCCGGGCCCCCTCCCGAGTAAGGGTTTCCTCAGGGTTTCTCACCTCTGTCCAGTAAATAAGTGGCGTTGCTGAGAACTTGATCTGAGTAATACTAAGTAGGGGATTTAAGCCGGCTGGCTCCCCCACCACTATGACGTCCCTGTGACCTTGAATGGTTCGGTGTGCAATTTTGTGTGTTTGACTTTAAAATTTTACTTTGAATTTTTCTTTAGTTTTTACTGGGTTTCGTCGACGAATTCGACTACAGGTGACCTTGAGTTTGACCGGTTATAACATTAAGTTTTGACTTTAGATTTGACGAGTTTTTTATGTTGGGGTTGTTTCGGCAACCTTAAGATTTGATCTCGATGTTTGTTTTATTGACTAATGTTGTGGTGTAGGCATCATATTCTTTAGTCATGACCTTCATGAATCCGCACTCTCAAGCGAGGAGGGGGATTCATCCTGTAAAGAGAAAAA
>JAFIRS010004819.1:0-73589 GCA_018342105.1 Gonioctena quinquepunctata
TTAGTTTGGGCTGTTGAGCTGGTTTTATGTCTTTGGAAGAGATGGCAACTAATTTCTCTAGTTCTGTGGGCAAGTTGTTGGGTTGGCTAATCGTACCTCATCGCCCGGATCACGGATGAAACTGACGAGCAGTGCCCCAAAATTGTTCCTTTCTTCAAGGTCACTGGGAAATAATTGACATTCATGACCCTTACCGGCACAAATTTGTCAGCAGAACAAGGTCTTCCCTAGTGCAATCCCTCGTCCAATTTTCTCATCATGAAGTTTGGGCTCGAACATCACCACGTCTCCACTGCTCGCACTCCCGTCCAGGCGAGCCTCCAGAATGGTTTCAGCCCTCTCAGGTACGCTTACATCTTCAGCCAACAGCACACGGATCAACTCTTCACTTCTCCCATGAAGTACCAGCTCTTCTCCGTTGACACGTAGGACGCCGTCTTTGAAATCCAATTCAAACCCTCTGGAATTCATGATGTCCATTCCGATGATTGCATCGTCTTCGATGTCCGCTACAAGTGCCTGATGTTTCACTTTAGTGTTGCCCAAAATTATTTCAATCGGTAGCTCGCCATATACGGTAGCTGGCTCCCCTGTTGCTGTGCGTAGCTTCCAAGTTGTCGGTTCAATCCGTTCCGGTGTTCTGGCAAAGGAAGGCCGAGAATTGTCCTAGTCGCACCTGTATCTAGCAGCATGGTGCAAGGCTCGTTATTGATGAGACAGTCTACGAAGACACCCTTGTTCTGTCGTTGAAGCATAGCGACATATGCGTTGTTAACCGGGCTTGCCGGACACATGCCGACGATTGCCCTTCTCATCGACCTTTCTTAGTTTTCCTGCCGAGTCGATGAATGTTGGACATTTCACGCGCATGTCCAATTTTGCGACAATTCCGGCATCTTATATGTCTTTTCTCAGGCAACACTTCCTTCATCACTTTTCTTATGGCAGCTTCCAAGTTAGCAGGCTCCTGTGAGTCTTCCTCAATCGTTTGAACTTTACTTTGGCTTTTGCAGCATTGTTTTGCTGCCTCAAATTCAAAGCTCGTGCCAGTCGTCTACGGATGTGTTGGACGAGCTAATATCAACGCTTGTCTGGTTTCTTGGTCACGGAGTCCATCCAAGAATGCCTGAACCGCTAATCGCTCCATTACATTTTCCGGTATGGCTGGATATGCGACGAACCAAGCGTGCAATGTCAGCTTCGAATTCTTGTAAGGATTCGCCCGATTTCTGGCAGCGATTTTTCAGTTGGGAGTGGTATACGTGTTCCAAATGGGCCTGGCCATATCGTAATTCTAGATGTTTAATCAGCTGATCATAGTCCTCCTGTTCTTGGGCGGTAAGAGTTTGTAGAATATTCGTCGCTTCTCCACGTAATGCAAGTGTTAGTGCTACAGCTCTTTCCCCTGCATTCCATCCATTTGCTTTGGCCGCTGCTTCAAACTGTCGGCGGTAATTTTCCCATGGAGTTTTTCCGTCGAATTGAGGCGGCTTCATGGAAAGCTTCCCTATTTCAGAAATGACCTTGACATCTTTTATACCCTCTTGAACTTTATCCACGTTCAAACTCAAGTCCAGCATTGCATTTTCGTTAACCATCTCTGTGGAGGACGCATTATTAATTTGTTTTTCCAGCTTACTGATCGTTTCCTTTATTTTGTCCATTTCTGCCTCGATTCCGTCTTCGATTCCATCGCTGATTATTTCCTTCATCTTGTCCATCTCTGCCTCGACCCCATCTTTGATTTTATCTATCTCTGTCTCAACGGTTCCCATTCTTTCTTCTAGGAAATTAGCCACACCACACAATTCTTTTTTTAGGCCTTCTGTGTTTTCCAGGAACTTCTCTTCCAGGCTTCTTGAATTTTCTAGAAGCTTCTCTTCCAGATTTCTAGAATTTTCTTCCAGGCTTCTTGAATTTTCTAGAAGCTTCTCTTCCAGATTTCTAGAATTTTGTTGCAGCTCTTCTTTCAAGGATTCTATTATCGGACTCAAATCCTCACCTTCTTGTATAAGTCCTTCTGCAAGTCTTTCCTGGAGTACTTGCTTTTTAATAAAAATGTTTCGGGGTCCTCACCTTCTTGTATAAGTCCTTCTGCAAGTCTTTCCTGGAGTACTTGCTTTTTACCCGTTGTTTCCAGTTCCCTTTCCTCCAATTCCTGTTTCAATTCCGCTACCTTCAAATCCGCAAGGCGCACTTTTCTTGAACACATTTTGTCTTTGACGAGGTATCAGTCTGTTTCACACGAAAAGTTTATCAGTTTGTTAAAAATTCACTTCGCGAATTCTTTTCCACGGGCCACCAGTCTATTGTCTGTTTCACGCGAAGAGTGTATCAGTTTATATTCCCACGCACAATTGTCCACTTCGCGAAAACCGGGCCACTGTCTATTTTCTGTTTCACGCGAACAGTGTATCAGTTTATATTCCCACACACAATTGTCCACTTCGCGAAAACCGGGCCACTGTCTATTTTGGGCGTACAAAAAGGTCTATCAATTTATTTTTCTGACTATCCACTCCACGATCACTTGTTTATTTTCAAAATCTCACTTCCGACACCAATTGTAACGTAAATAAACTTAACTTGGTTTAAATAATTTATTTCATACTGAATCTACAACTTAATTTATATTACTACGCCACTATATAGCTCGATCGTATGGGCTCGTTCAGACTGTCCACTCCCTCTTGAGGGCTCTCTATTTATCTCCGATACAGCATTCTCGATGTTTCGAATTCTTCCAGTTGGCGACGGCATGTTCCAATTGTTTCCAATATTGACCGTTGCATTACGCGGAAGAGGGACTGGATGGTTCTCGAATATCTCCGGGGATGATCTCATCGCTGTCGATGGCGACGCGGGAGGCGACAGGTCCGGCCTAGGTTCGTTACAATATATTCCTGTAATTGTCTTATTCAACCACATTTGTTACTGACCATTTTGTTTCAACACAAAATTTCTTTTACCTTATGAACTTGATATGTTTAGATACATAATATAATATAAACATAATATAATATAAAAATGCAATATTATTTGAATAGAAGCACGCACAAATTTTCAAATTTTTTGTGCTTCTTAAGTACTTACTGAAATAATTTTTTACTTGAAATAAACGATTTTTTTTATTTTTATTTATTTATTATCCGTGGCACGGAAAATGTCATCAGTCACTTTAAGTAGTGCTGATGCAGTGCTGTGAAATTGGCGAAACCCCGACTGAGTCTGGGGCAAGATGTGATGCTTGTTCAGAAAAGAGTTCAGTTGGAGAGACACGACCTTTTCCAATATCTTGGATAAAGTGGGTAGACTACTTATAGGCCTAAAATCCGTGATAGAGGAGGGTGTAGGTTTTTGGGAACGGAATGACGTTAGCATTTTTCCAAAAATGGGGAAAATCTCCTGTAGAGAGGCATTCATTCACAATGTATGTGAGATGCGGGCTCAAATATGGGATAACAAGTTGTATCATTTTTATATCAATACCATCGGGTCCCACTGCAGAAGACTTGATTTTATTTATTACTTTCTCAACTACATCTACAGACACAACAGAAAATTGAAATTTATTGCTGATTCCATTAAAAAGCTTATTATCATAATGACTGTTGATGATTAGTTATGTTCGGAGCGACTTTATTAACGAAAGCCTCACTGTAACTGTCGGCATTACCATAATTTAACGGACAGTTAGCCACTTTCGGCATCACATTGAGCCAGCGTAGGAACTTCCAGAAATTTCTAGGATATGTTTTGAATAGAGTTCAACAATTGAAATCAGTTAAATTGATATTAGAGATGGGATACCACAGGGATCAATTTTAGGCCCTGTGCTTTTTATACGGAATGTTAAGCAACTTGATCATTTTATAGGCACATTACGCTGCATATGCTGATGAGAAATCATCATTAATTTTCTCGGCAGCAGAAACCCCTGCACTTAAGAACAAATGCTCAGAATTGATGACCAAAGTTTCGGATTATTTCAACGATAACAGTTTGCTTTTCAACGCCCAGAAAACAGAAGTTATCATAATTCATCATAGCCAGAAGAGAGTTGATGATTTGGTCTTCAGCATTGACAATAGTCCGGTGTATAGAATTTACAATTCGATTAGATTCCTAGGCATCAATCTAGATGATAATATAAATTAGAAAGACCACTGTAAAAGAATGACAACTAAGTTATCTTCCTTGAAATTTCTTTTGGCTTGTTTGTCCTATGTATACTCCTGTGCAATCTTTACAGGGAATTTCGTATACTACATTTGACTTTTTCTTCTTTGGAAGTTGAGTTTTTAGTTTGTTGAAATTGTTGTTGAGTAGGTTGTGACCCTTGAAGGCGATTGAAATGTTATATTTTGTTTTAGTTATTCTGATAAACCTTGTATATAAGGAACGGTTAGAATTTTTTTTGCGTATCGTTTTTATTTTTTTGGGTAGACATACTGTTATGAAAAAGATTGTTTCTATTTTTGAAAATTGAGTTCGTTAATTTGAGAGAAAAGTTGTTTTTTAAAAGTGCATTTTTGGCTTTGATGATATTCTGGGTCTGACAATTTGATGGCTCCATCGGCTAAGTCAATTATTACGGATTTTTTCTGGGATAAAGGATGATTGGAATTAAAGTTGGTGTATCGAGAGGACCACGTTTCTTTGGTGTGTGGTCCTCTCAATACACCAGCTTTAATTCCAATCACCCTTTATCCCAAAAAAAATCCTTAATAATTGGGTTGGCCGATAGAGCCATCAAATTGTCAGACCCAGAATATATAAAAAAATCTATTGTCAAAGCCAAAAATGCACTTTAAAAAAACAACTTCCCTCTCAAATTAACGAACTCAATTTTCAAAAATTGAATCGATCTTGTTCATAACAGCTTATCTACCAAAAAAAATAAAAACAATACGCAAAAAATCCTAACTGTTCCTAATATACAAGGTTTATCAGAACAAAAATTTCAATCGCCTTCAAGGGTTTTCTACCTCAACCGGGAAGGAAATAGTTAAAAACAAATTACCAACATTAATAAAAAAAAACGTATTCTAGGTAAGGGTAAGTCTAATTTTATCTCGTCTAACAATCATGCATTTTACTAACGGTAACAATTTTTATAGTAATCAAAAATATTTTGAAAAAGGCATGAGTCTCCAGCCAAAACGTCAATAAAAAAACACCACAGTATGTTGTAATGACAATTTCTCTTTTGGAGCAATCCCAAGAAAATTGAAATTATATATATTTATTTATTTGGCACTCATTAAGAGCTGCACATAGAAATCTTAACTCTTTTTTAGAGTAATAAATGTATCTTATCAAAATTATAAAAAGAAAAATCATGTATGAAAAATTGAAACCAAATAAATGGAGTTAATTGATGATTGAAGGCAAACGTAACAGAAAAATTAGGTTCAGATTGTGGAATCAGGTTTCAGCCATTTGTGTATGCTGAACTGTTGGATGATGAGAGTTTGTTGAACTGGTTCAATTCTGTTTCTGCTTGTGGATCTCAAATTGTACAATACTCCCTATACATCTTTATTTTACCTTAATTGGACCCAAAATAAATAGTGGAAGGTGGTGAGTATGAACTAGTGATGCAATGAATAGTAATTTTACGAATATCAAACCTACTAATATAAAACATATACGCAGTAATTACCTACGTGCTATTGATACAAAGCAAATACATACATTACATAGCTACTTACTTGGTGATTTATCGAAGTATTTCCATATGTCACTTTGATCACTTTTACGAGAGGACATTTTATTAAATTTAACTCCTTTCCCTTTGCAGTTATCTCACAACTACAATACACATTCACTCTCGACTGCCAAATTCCGGAACCAGTAATAGAAAGAAAGCGCAATATATGAACGAATTCGAAGTTCATTATTTGCCGAATACGAATATTCAGTAAGTGTCTTCTATTCGGCGAATATGAATATTGTATTCGTTGCATCAGTAGTATTGTTGAAATGGATTCAAGATAAATGCGAGTCATACCGTTTTCATGGATATGTTTACATATGTCACAGTCTTGTCAAACATTTTCAACTGTTAATATTCATTTTATATTTTCACTAATAAATACGTTTGGAATTCACGTTAAATTACATTCATTGGTACAAGTTGTTTGCACAACAAAGTTCTGCCCGACGCTCTGCTCAACAGGTTATGGGCCCAGGATCTGAAATCTGAAAGCCTAGAATTCGTGTACCAACTGAAGTTAACCAAGAAGTGTTCCTGTCCAGTAAAAACGTATTGAAAGACTCTCATAGTGTAAAATATAAGTGATTCTGTGAATATGAATTCGGCGAATATATCCAGAATTGAAACCCTGAACAAAGATAATTATGATACCTGGAAAATGCAAATGGAGGCCTTACTGATCAAGAATGATGCATGGGTATACGTAAATGGTGAATTATCGAAACCATTTCCGATTGAAGGGGACGCAGCTTCTTTGAGCAGTGTACAAAATTGGATAAAGAATGATTACAAAGCAAAATCCGATATAATTTTGTCAATCAGTCCATCAGAATTGAAACAAATCAAAGGATGCACAACTTCTCGTCAAGTTTGGCTGAAGTTGGAAATTATTTACCAGTCGAAAGGACCAGCTCGAAAAGCGACACTATTGAAACAGCTCACGTTGCAGCGAATGAATGATGGTGACGATGTTCGGATCATTTGAACAAATTTTTGACGAGTTGACAAATTGAACGAAATGGAAGTCAAAATCAATCCAGACTTACTGTCCATTATGTTGTTGTACAGTTTGCCCTCCAGTTTTGAAAACTTCAGATGTGCAATCGAGTCCAGAGATGAATTACCAGTTCCAGATATGCTACGTGTGAAAATCATTGGAGAAAACGATGCACGACAAAATGAAGCTAGGAATTCAATGCAGAATGCAATGTTTGCAAATAATAAGCATTTTCAAAGCCGATACAACAAAAAGCCTGAAGTCTATGAAAGGTATTCCCATTCGGAAGCTTAATGTGAAGAACAAAGAAGTTAAATTTCGTTGTCACAAATGCCGAAAATGTGTGTCTATGTGCCACCGAAGATATTCGAATTGGCGATATTGAAACGAAATGGTGCTTAGACAGTGGTGCAACGTCACATTTATGTAAAGAAACTGGAAGTTTCACCGAAATGGTTCACATAAATAACGAATCATTGAAACTCGCGAACAATCAATCATCTAAAATAGTAGCCAAAGGTACCGTATCTTTCATGACCGATGTTAATTGAGAATCGAAAGACATAACCCTAAGCAACACTATGCATGTTCCAGACTTGCGTACCAACCTGATGTCTGTTGGGAAGATAGCTGAAAATGGATTTGAAGTCGTATTCAAGAAGGACATTGCTCTAGTGATAGGGACCGACGGTGATATTAAATTGATTGCAGATCGTATCGAAGGATTGTACTATGTGCGTGGTTTCCAGGAATCAGCTTTCTTTCACAAAGAAATGAAGGAAATCTTGAATTGTGGCATCGTCGGCTGGGACATCTGAATATTGAAGATATCCTCAAAGCTGAACGGAAAGAAATCATTGGCGGAATGAAATTGGAAAAATGTCATGAAAACTTCAAATGCGACGTATGCCATCACGGAAAAATGTCAAAAATCCCATTCCCGAAAAAGTCTCTCAGAAAAAGTAGCTTACTAGAACTGATACATACTGATGTATGTGGACCAATGAGGATAGATTCCATTGGAAAGGCAAAATATTTCATCGAGTTTATTGATGATCATTCCCGATGGTGTGAAGTGAGGTTTATTAGATCCAAAACGGAAGTACTTGATATCACTAAGAATTTCATCACCTTAGTTGAAAACCAGAAAGGGAAGAAAATCAAATGCATACAATCAGATAACGGGACAGAATATACAAGCAAAAATTTCGAAGATTTGCTGAGTAGTCGAGGTATTACAAGACGTCTTACTTGTCCGTATAACCCAGAACAAAACGGTATTGCAGAAAGAAGAAACCGTACACTCCTAGATACAGCAAGATGTCTACTCATGCAGTCTGGTTTACCATCTTCATTTTGAGCCGAAGCCGTCAACACGGCGAATTACATCAGAAATCGTTGTCCTACCAGGAGTTTGAACGGAAAAACTCCGTATGAGGTTTGGAATCGAAAGAAACCAGATGTATCCCAAATAGAGAATTCACCTGCAGAGTTTTCTGTCTCAACAAGGATCCAGGTAGAGGAAAATTCGACTCTAGATGCAAAGAAGGCATTTTCCTGGGATATTCCGAACAATCAAAAGGATATCGAATTTGGCTGAAAGAAGAACGGAAAATTCACATAACAAGAGGTGTGAAATTTTTTGAGAAAAATCAATCAAGTCTTGATGAATATCAAGATTTTGTTCCGATTGAAAATGAGGTAAATAATTCACCTCGAACAATTGACATTGAAGTTAGAAATATCATGCCTGAACCTGACATGAATCAAACTAGTGAACCAGAACCTGAGGATAATGTTCAAGAGGAAGAAGAACCCCAAATATGTCATGAACAACACTCTTTACTCAGGAGAGGACCCGGCAGACCGAAAATTGAAAGGTCGGGCTCTAGGGGAAGACCTCGGAAGATTTATAGAGCGATGGAAACTCAACATGAAGAAGGAAACATTGCACTTATTTCAGAAATTCCAATGAAACATGCGATGTCTGGACCTGATAACACCGAGTGGTACCATGCTACGGTGGAAGAAATTAAGTCCATCATAAAAAATGATACCTGGGAACTCAAGGAACGTCCAAAAGACCGACATATAATTGGAAGTCGTATGGTTTTACGAAATAAGTACAGAGCTGATGGAACACTCGATAAAAGGAAAGCAAGGTTTTAGTCAAGAACCAGGTATACATTTCAATCAAACTTTCGCTCCAGTTGCTAGACTAAGTTCGATTCGACTTGTTGCGGCATTGGCAACCAAATTCAAAATGTCACTTCGACAGTTTGATGTAACTTGTGCGTAACTAAATGGCGAAATCGAGGAAGAAATATTCATGGAACCACCGAAAATGTTGAAAGAAATTCTGGAAACGATCATCAGTGCAGGAAAGTTCGAACTCCAATGTTATCACGAAGCTGCTGATATGTTGGATCAACTTCGTCAAGGAAACCAAGTTCGTCTATTGAAAAATCACTATACGGTCTTCGCAAGCCGGAAGAAGTTGGTATAACAAACTGAATAGCGTTTAGATATCATTCGAGCCAAGCATCAAATTCGATCCATCGCCTATCGCATAAATCAAGGGAAGACTTGGGAATGATTGTGATTTATGTTGACGACATCCTGGTAGTTTCGAAAAATCCAAGACGGCGGATACGATATATCAGAAACTATCGAATCATTTTGATGTGAAGGACTTGGGAGAAGTCGGATATTGCCTTGGAATAGAGTTTTCGAAGAAAGAAAATGGAATAGCAATGCATCAAAGAAGATACATCAAAGAATTACTGAACCGTTTTGGGATGACAGATTCGAATCCAGTGTCAACTCCATTGGACCCCAATGTGAAATTAAAAAAGTCCAAAGGAGCCCCAAACGAAGATGTGCACAAAATACCGAATCGTGAATTAATTGGTGCTTTGACGTACCTGAGCACTACAACAAGACCGGATATTAGCTTTGCAGTTAGTTATCTTGGGCAGTACAACAATTGCTACGATAAACTACATTGGACTGCAGGTAAACGTGTACTACGCTACCTGAAAGGAAACATTGATTTGGGACTTGTTTATTCACCAGATCAGGAAGTTTTGACAGGTTTTGTGGATGCTGATTGGGGGTCTTGTCTCGATGACAGAAGATCCTATTCAGGATATACTTTTATTTTATCCAGAAGTCCAATTTCATGGATTCGAAAAGCAACGACAGTCGCCCTCTCCTCACCGAAGCAGAATATATGGGGATGACTGAGGCTGTAAAGAAGCATATATCTCCGGAATTTCATGAAGAATTTGGAACTCGAAGAGTTGACAGACATAATAATTTTTCAATGATAATTTCAGCGCACTCAAACTAGCAGAAAATTCAACATTTCATGCTAGAAGTAAACACATCGATCTGAGATATCATTTCATCAGAGATTCGATTAGAAACGAAGAATTCACAGTGAAACATGTGTCAACGAGAAACATGACAGCCGATATTTTCACAAATGGTTTACCGAAAGCGAAACATGAAGCTTGTGTGGAGATGCTCGGACTGGGTCCTGTTTTTCATTCAAGAAACTGGAATTGCCTCGAGGGGAAGTGTTGAAATGGATTCAAGATAAATGCGAGTCATACCGTTTTCATGGATATGTTTACATATGTCACAGTCTTGTCAAACATTTTCAACTGTTAATATTCAATTTTATATTTTCACTAATAAATACGTTTGGAATTCACGTTAAATTACATCCATTGGTAAAAGTTGTTTGCACAACAAAGTTCTGCCCGACGCTCTGCTCAACAAGTATGAACATCACAGGCAGATTTGGGATCATGTCTCAAAACTGCACCATTTATATCAGGTACTTTCAACATGTTGATTGCCGTCTCGGTCTCTATGAAAAAAGGTTGCTTGAGACTGGCGAGGTCTATATGACCAAGAACCTTATTTTGACTGTGCTGCTGTAGCAGTTTTTCACATCTCATATGCCAACTTCTCGGTCTAGTGTGCATTTACCAACATATATTAACCGAGATGGCAGAGATGAAGATCTGTGACATTCCAGTTTTTGGCATACAGCTATCATCACCAACATAGCTTCTACAAAGATTATGATAGTTAACATTTTCTCCAGTTTTAAACATAGAGATTTAAAATTGGGGATATTTTGATAAGGCTTGATATGCTTATTTTGACACTATAATGAAACAAAACTAAACGTTCAACAATTCCTTTTTTTTTATTAATCCCACAATAGTACTCCATACATGAGTGGTTTAAAAAAAATCTTAAGATCCGTTCAGCATCTAAAAGTGAACAAAGTCCTATCTGTTCACGGGTTAGCTATAGGGATCGCGTACAAAAAGACCTATTTTTAAAATTCAAATTTTAAATTTTTTTTTTGATCATCTGATAGATATTTGAAAAACTAACTCAAAAGAAAAAATCTGTAATTGAAAATTTGCATTTTCATTCAGATAGTTATTTGATTTTCTATTCAAATAACTATCTGAATAAAAATGCAAATTTTCAATTACATAATTTTTTCTTTTGAGTTAGGGTCTTTTCAGAATATCTATCAGATGTAGTTCAATGTCCAGCGTGGCTTTAGCCGGGAAAGTAGTTGTTTTCTGTTAGACATTCACAAAAAATAACTTCATTTATCGTGGATTTTTCAATTCACAGAAAAATCTTTCTATTCAATATTCAACTGAGAATGTTTCTTTTCAACATGAATACCTCACAAGAGGTTATCTTGACGATGGAAGATAGTGACTAAAGTTTATCTTTCAGTCACAGATGATTCCACATCTGATTTTATGAACATCCTGTTCATATTTTCAACAAATCTACCTATTTTTAATTGCAAATATCTGACAAACTGGACGGTGGATTGATTCAAAAATTTGTGAGTCGGTTCAAGGTTATATTCATATCATACTAAAATTTCAGGCGATTCCTAAGATTTGACCAAAACTACAGAGTAAGATATAAAAGGAAAGTTACTCTCATAAGTTCTAAATTACTATTTTTCAAATAGCAACATTCATTTTACACTTCATCATCTCAAAAAGTAAATAATGAATTTAATCTTTAATTTTTATTGAAATATACTGAAAGGAACCGAAGTTACAAACTGGTTTTGCATTTTTGTTCACTAGGCAGTCTTTGTTGGAGCAATCATTCATATTGGAGTCAGTTTGTATTTTGCTTTAGGCAGATAATTTCTGAAATACTTGATAATATGTGAAACATGTATTTGATACCTCTCATTACTAAATCTTTGCAGAGTAACTTTGGAAGGTGAGCTCTGCATCTATAAATGTTAGCTTCTAGTTTATCTTCTATGCTTGCATTTCTTTTTACTAATTTTTACAAATCAATCTGCTGGCATTTTCTTTCTTTATATTTATATAACATGATCCCATATTTTGTCTTTCTCCCTTCCTCTCTTTTTTATTTTACATTTCACTTGTTCACTTTAAATCAACTTGTCCACAGGCTCAATGAATAAAGCATCCTATGGAACCATCCTTCGTTTCATATTCATATTCTATTGTTCAGTTGCCACTTGAAAGTTAAAGCACATTGCATAAGGTCAGCATCGATGAACTCAAAAACCTACCCTTATGGTTTGTGTGAAAATATAGACCACATACACATGTATAATTATTCCAGTCTTACATTTCCAAATTGAAAGTAAAAAACATATATTCAAAAATCATATTCATTTCCAAAAAGTTTAATTTAAACTTTAAGTTAATGAATTTATAGACTAGAAAAAAAATCTTGTTAATGTTCTGATTCTCAAACATTCTCATCAAATTTTAAAGTAAGAGGGATGTTACTGAAAGTCTTAGCTATGTACTCGAAAGATCAACACTCGATTTTATTTATGTACAAAAGAAGGCGATAAAATTAGTTCAACAAAAATGGTAAAAATACTCAACAAATGAATTGTAGTGCTAATCTCATACGCTTCATTCGATGATTCCGTTAGTTTGACCACTTGGTCGTAGGGTTTTCTGCAGAACATGAGCATCGGCTGGCTCTATTCTCTTGTAGTAGTGCTCTTTAGTTTCTACGATTTCAAATCCAAATTTCTTATAAAAGTCAATTGCTCCCTCGTTATTCACTTGAACATGCCTAAAATGAAACAAAAAAAAACATTGAGTGAGTTCATACCCCAAATATTCCAATGTAAATGAGAATGAATTCTAAAAAACATGCAAATATTCAAGTACAATACTTGGTAAAAATGCAGTTTAGGGAGAATTCAAATATCATTTCTCTGAAAGCTTGAAAGTAAAAAAAAATCTTGGCGGACATGTATTTTGAAGAAATTATTATGTCCCTTTTTGATTCAATATATGTGCCTGTGGAAGAAGAAACAGTCAATCATGAGGATTCAATTAATTCAATCAAGTATACTTTATTGACAAAAAAGATAAAATCTCATAGACAAAGCATGGTAGAATAGTAGATACATAAACTAAAAATAAAAATCACAAGAAGTACAATCATAAAACGAGTAAAATAACATAAATTACATCCACAGGATAAATTACATCCACAGGTTGATAAATACTAAAATGAGATTAAAAAGTGTGAATTTAAATTAGTTATCAACAGAGTATATGTTTTACAACCAATAGTATATCTGCTCACAATAATTGATCATCATAATATTCTTGAATGTTATAGTAGGCCTTCTCAAGCAGCATGATTTCAACTTCCTTCCAAAAGGCAGATAAGAGTTTAATCGTTTTAGTTTGTGAAGATAGATGATTATATATTTTTCTGCTCTCGTGAATAACTGAATATTTTGTTGAGGATGGCTTGGGGATTGGTAGCGAAATGTTCCTATTTTGTCTTGTATAATAGCCAGATTCGGGATTAAGTGGACTATATGTATAAGACATACAGTCTCCAAGATGAATAAGCTTGCCAATGTTAATATTTTATGTTGTATAAACAGGGGTTCGCAATGTTCCCTTGATATTGTATTACACATGTACCTCATTGCTCTTTTTTGAAGAATAAATAGCGAATTTAAAAGCAGCTGACTAGAAAATCCCCAAAAAGCTATTCCATATCTTATATGATATCCTATCAAAGAGAAGTAAGCCGTCCTTGCTATGTCAAAGTTAAGTTCTCTAGGTATAGTTCTAGCATCCAGAGGCAAGTTTTCTTTTAGAGGCAGTCACATGCTCTTGAAACCTCAATTTATTATCAATGTTTTATGTGATGTGTTTCAAGATACAAGTCATAATGATCAAATTTGAAGGTTACAAGATTTGTTTTTGGTATATTTGAAGCACAATGAGTTTGGTGTACACGATTTTTCAAAATTTCAATATCTTTACCACGCCAAAGAAGGGCAGTGTCGTCCGCAAAGAGTGAGAAAGTTCCTTGAATGTCGCTACTTGTCAGATCATTTAAATACAGCAGGAATATTAGTGGACCAAGGATTGATCCTTGTGGAACACCGTTTGTGATCTCTAATATATTAGATGTCTGATCATTCACTTTTACCATTTGATATCTATTGGAGAGTAAGAATCGACCATTTCAGAGAGACGCCGTTGAATCCATATAAGTTTAATTTTTGCAGCAGGGTTCTGCGATTTACACAATTGGCATAGGTGTTGTCTATTGGTTGACATCTGTGATGTAGCATATCTAGCGACTGGTGCTATTAAACATAAAGTTTTACACAGGTCAACAACACAAATACAGGTATAGAAAGATGGTTATAAAATAGTTGAAAATAGGTGTTATACAATATCAACACATAATTGAAATAATAATTTAATTTTTCCTAAGACAAGTAAAGTGTCTGATGGAATATAGCTTTTATAGTTTTAATGAGTATTTGTCCTTTGATTTTAATTAATATTTTAGCATTTTGTGTCTCTACTTAGTTGTATTTGACTTATTTAAATTGCACTGCAATACTGGCATGAATAAAGGATTGATTGATTTTGATTCTGTTAAGGAATTCATCATAGTTGCAGAAGGCTTTTATAATCAAATAATCTTTCAATACAATCTTGAGTTCATTTGTTTTGAGATTCCTAATATGGTATGGCAGTTTATTATACAGAGTGGGCCATTGAAAACGAAACAGCGGCTCTGTAGGTCGGCAGAACCGAATTATATAAAAACGCTCAGACACGTCAACTACATTTTCGAGGGGGACATCGTTCGCAATGAAATTCGCCGGAAATACATTCCATCCCTCAGAGCAGTGACCGCCACCCCTACATTTTTGAAATGGCAACATATGGCAAGTGATACCTCTTTTGAAAGGTATTTTCCTTCTTAATATCAAACAACAAAAATAAATTAATTCTATCGATTCGTATTCGAGATATAGGAACTTGAAGTTGGGAAATCACTTTTTATTCACTCAAACAATAAAAACAATATCTGATAAAGCAACTGTCGCAATAATTATTATTGTCAATGAACTAAATGTTCGAACTGTCTACCACCCATTTCCATACAATAGTACAAGTTCTGTTCAAAACGAGACCTCACATTTCGTAGCATTTCCGGCGTTATTCGACGGCATTCTTCAATAATTCTTCTTCGTAAATCTTCCAGAGATTCTGGTTCGGTTGCAAAGATATTGTTTTTCAAGTGACCCCACAGGAAAAAGTCGAGTGGGGTTAAATCTGGAGATCTGGCTGGCCACTCCATAGAGCCTCTTCTTCAAATACAACTTCCAGGAAACATTCTATCCAAAAACGCCCTAACAGGCTGTGCATAATGTGGAGGTGCCCCATCTTGTTGAAATATCAAGCGGTCTTCATGGTTACGATTGTCATTTTCAATGATGTCTACTAATTATGGATAAACAAATTCATTCAATAATTCCAAATAAGATACCATCGAGAAATACTGGTCCAATCAAACGGTCTCCAAAAATACCGGCCCAGACATTGAGTTTTTGGGGAGTTTGAGTATGGACTTCGTGGAAAACATGTGGATTGGCATCTGACCAATAACGACAATTATGACGATTCACAGTCGATCAAAAAGAATGTAGACTCATCACAAAAGCAGATGGTGAAAAGGAAATTCTCATCAGCATCTATTCTCGTAGTCATAATTTCACAAAATTCCTGACGCCTATCAAAATCATCTTCATTCAATTGGTGTACCAAATGTATTTTGTAGGGGTGGAATTTAAGATGTTTTAGGATTTGGCATATACTGGTTCTACTGATATTGGTAACACTAGCCAATTTCCTTGTGCTCAATGTTGGGTCTGCATGAACTTGTCCTAAAAGTGCAACTTCAACAGCTTCATTTCTCAACGGAAATTCATGTTCTGGGTCTCGTTTCTTGTTGGCTACTAATCCAGTTTGACGAAATTTTTGCACTAATTCTAGAACGTATTTTCTAGCAACAAGTTTATCTGAATGCGTTTCATTGAACAAATTATCTGTACCGCACTCATCTTTCTTAAAAAAAATTGTTATTATTTCAACTCTTTCCGCGATCGTATACACCATATTATTGTGGAAAGATATTCAGCAGCTTTAGTCAAGTCACTCTAATGTCG
The DNA here is from genome assembly GCA_018342105.1 of Gonioctena quinquepunctata. Classification (NCBI taxonomy): domain Eukaryota; kingdom Metazoa; phylum Arthropoda; class Insecta; order Coleoptera; family Chrysomelidae; genus Gonioctena; species Gonioctena quinquepunctata. The sequence continues at coordinate 16,273 of JAFIRS010004819.1, forward strand.
TTCAATAAAAGATTAGTTTGACACTGATAGACGTACACAATTGCGATTTGGCGAAAAAATAAATCTCATACATGTTTTTGTTGTACTCACATTTGAGTCAAATTCGAGAAAATGTCTTTTTATCGATTCTTAAGAACCTTAAATTTTTTTCGATCATGTAAATGAGGATGAAATAAAAAATTTAAACAGAATTGCATGTTATTTGTTGGTAAACAGTTAGATCATTTAATTCCTTGACAATGATAATTATATTTAAACAGTTGCATTGTTAGATGTTATTTTTATTGATTGAGTGAATAAAAAGTGATTTCCCAACTTAAAGTTCCTATATCTCGAAAACGAATCGCTAGAATTAATTTATTTTTGTTGTTTGATATTAAGAAGGAAAATACCTTTCAAATGAGGTATCACTCCCCATATGTTGCCCTTTAAAAATTTAGGGGTGGCGGTCACAGCTTTGAGGGATGGAATGTATGTCCCCCTCGAAAATGTAGTTGATGTGTCCGAGCGTTTTTATATAATTCGGTTCTGCCGACCTACAGAGCCGCTGTTTCGTTCTCAATGGCCCAATCTGTATAAATCTGGAGCATAGTAGAGTGAAGCATTTCCAGATTTATATAGTCTAAGATTGTTCATTCTTATGTTGTCTCTTTTTCTTGTGTAGTGATTAATATTTTCTCACATATAGACAATGCATTCATATATGTACCTTGATGGAATGGTCAAGATCTTAAGATCAATACATTTTTGTCTGACATCAGTACGATAACCCAAGTAAGAAAGTATAAGTACTGCTCTTCTCTGAATGCCAATTACTCTAAGTACATGAGAGGAGTGCCCCCATACAAACTGACTGAATGAGATCATGGAAAGTCATTACACAGACTTTCTGGTCTACTACTTCTAAGGTTATTTAAGAGGTAAATACTTCTACTAACTGTACTTGCTATATGATTTACATGACAGTCAAACTTCAATGTGGGGTAGAATTTTACCGCTTCTGGGTTTTCATATATATCATTCTGGTATGTGGAGAAAATCATTGATTCAATCGTTCTGAAGTGAACCAGTCTGAAGCTTTGGACATTGTGATGGCCATACTAGCTTTTAAAGAGTCAACATTTCCTTCAGAATTAGTAAAGATTGTGTCGTCGGCATAAAGTACCAGAGAACTATGAGCTAGAGCATATTTAATATCATTTATGTAAATTAGGGACAGTAGCGGTCCCCTCTGAAAGAATACCTCCATAAGATGTTACTTGTCTTCTATTTTCCAAGTAACTTGATACCAAATTCAGACTGATACCATCAAGGCCATAGAATTTAAGATGTTTCAATAGGATGTCATGTGATACACAGTCAAATGCCTTTGACAGGTCACATAAAGTAGATCCCACAATTTGACTATTTTCAAAACCTGCTCTTATGATTTGTTTGAAAATATGAACAGGATGTTCATAAAATCAAATGTGGAATCATCTGCGACTGAAAGATAAACTTTAGTCACTATCTTCCATCATTCAAGATAACCTCTTGTGGGGTGATCATGTTGAAAAGGGAAACATTCTCAATTGGGTTGGGACATTAAATTTTTTTTTGAATATTTGGAATCTACGCATACGACTTTATTGTTACATTTTTTTTCCTACGTTTCTCAAACAATTTTTGTGAATGTTACAGCGTTTTGAAAACGCCTCCATGACCTTGGGAGAGAGCGTGACGTCACAATACTGTTGGGCCCGTTGATCCTCTCTTCTGCAGTGGGCAGCAAGCACGTGTTGCTGCCGCTAATATTGTGAAGTGTTTATTGTTTGCGTCATTATCAATATTCATACTGTAATTTTCAAAATGCCTACTCTAAAAACGAGTTATTGTTGGTGTTATGTGCCTGGTTGTGAGAATTCAACAAAAAAAGGAAAAAAAGTGGTTTTGTGTTGCTTGACGCAAGTACATACCAACAAAAACACAATTGTTTTGCTGCGAGGATCATTTCACTTTGAAGGATGATATGGAAAATTACATACAGTATTCATTAACGGGTACTGCAATGCATGAGCATTTACAATGAGCAGCTTGATACAAATTTGAAGCTGTAACACGACCATATCGCAACTCATACCACAATGAAAAGTCGTTTTGAGACCTACTCGAAAGTTCTGCTAATTCACACAATTCCGACGGTCCCAGCCCCAACAGTTTCGTGACGTCACGCTACGGAAATTCGACTCTCGAGCGGACGGAGAATTTACCGATTTTTTAAAGTAATTTTTAACGATAAATTGATGGCAAAAATCGTTTTTTCAACAGTATTATTGATTTTAGTGATCAATCTCTGTAATAAAAGTGGTTTTATACTGATTGTCCACATCATGATCGAACCTAATTGAATATTGAATAAAAAGATTTTTCTGTGAATTGAAAAATCCAGGATTAAAATGATTATTTTTTGTGAATATCTAACTGAAAACAACTACTTCCCCGCCTAAAGCCATGCTGGACATTGAACTACATCTGTTAGATATTGAGAAAGTACCCTTGCTCTAAAGAAAAAATCTAAAAATGAAAATTTGCATTTTCATTCAGATAGTTATTTGATTTTCTATTCCAGTCTTAATTTAGAACTCATATAGATGTATGAGGCAAAGAAGAATGTTTTCTAAAACCGAGTACTCACAAATCATTTGTAACATTGACGCAACAAAGGCATCGCATTCACTAGGTCTTCAATACATTTTTGTCAAAGAAAATCTATTTCACGCTTCCACGATCATCAGGAAGACCGGAAGAAATGGAAAACTCATTTTCGAGAAGCATTCTCACTTTGCAAAGATGGAAAAATGTTAGAAACATTTCTTTTGGAGAGACATTTTAAAGTTAGTGTTTTTCAATTCACAGAAAAATATTTCTATTCAATTGAGAATGTTTCCCTTTTGAACTGCTCTTATGGTTTCGCATAAATCATTGACTGCTAATGCAGTTGCTTGGCTAGTTCTGAAGCCGAATTGTTCTTTTATCAATATATCGTTTTTCTCAATGAATTCTTGTAACTAATTCTTCAATAGTAATTCCAATATCTTGGATAGAACTGGAATGAGGGCTATGGATCTATAATTTTGAGTGTCCATTTTTTTACCTTTTTTGAAGACTGGTATGATTTTAAAAAGCTTAAATTCAGTTGAATATATGCTAATTCTGAGGCATTCATTATAAAGTTTGGTTAGAGGCATAATTAATACATCTTTCAGCTCCTTGATTAATATTATGTTCATTTCATATATACCTTTGCTATGTTTTGGTTTAAATTTTTGAATTGCATCTCTAATCTCTACAAATTTAAATATTGTTCATACGTTATTTGTGGTTCCTCCAAGCCACCCAGAAAAAAAGTTATTGAATTCTGTTAATATCTGTTACTTCTCCATCAGCTTTTCTAGTTCTTTTTGTGTTACTGACTTTCCAAGAGGCTCTTGATTGTCACTATTGTTCCTCAATAATAATTTGAAAAAAACGAGAAGAGTCACCGCTAACGAAGTGTCCGTGAGTGGAGCGAAGTGTTACTTTGTAAGGTTGGTTGGCTTGCATTCAACTTTGATAGCAAGGTTAGCCAAGTTAGGTTGTGTGCCCTTCTTTAACGTAAGATATTAACTGGGTTCTTCCGGACTTCAAAAACATCCATGCTGAAGGCATGTCTTGGGCTGTAGACTAGAAATTGGAGGCCATAAAATGCAGCTATTGTAGCGTTTGATCATTGAGCTAAGGCAATCAACATTGTCAATATAAAAATTACTATGCTTCTGGTGGGTAAAAGTAAGAATCGTGGTATGTATTTACATTCTGAAGAAAAGTTGATATTTTGAAAACGGCAGTTTTTCGTACAAAATAGTATTAATAACATGTGAATAAGGGTGTGGTGTTTTTGTTAAAAGAAGGACAAATGGTGTTTTTAGAGACCGAAAATAGCGCTGAAAAATGAGGCTTTTTGTACTTCTGGAAGCTCGTAACTCGGAAAGTATTTGAGAGTGCCACATTTTGACTTCGGATTTGTGTTCAGAAGGCGAAAATACGATAGTTTCCCCAAACGGCATGTGTCAAATCATAATTACAGTCGTGAAAATGAAGAATTTAAAATAAAATACTTTTTTTTATGACTCACCGCAGGACTTTTTTGTTTTTTATGGGGTTAGGGAGGCTTCATATTTACAAAAAAAATGAATTTTATAAATCTGTCGATCCTACCTAAACTGCATTTTTTTCCAATACTTTACACTTACAAAAATATGGTGTCGAAATTTCCTTCCTGTTCCACATAACTCAGAACATGCTGCACCATCATAGTACCAATGCCAAGTCTTCGATAGGGGTACAAGCATCCGAGAGTCATGATATACAACCTCCTGGACTTTTCCGTAGTGTCTATTCTACAACACACGGCTCCAACGACAATGTCATTGTAATAAGCTAGTTTCGCTAGTTCTCCAGCTTCTAAGACATCTTTATAAAATTTGTCATTGTATGAAACAGGAAATACCACACTATTAAGGCGCTTTAATTGTTTAATATTATGAGGAGTAACGTTTCCGAGTTCTATGTTTTCCCTGAAACAATAACGTTTGACGATTAAAAATTGTGTACTTGAAATAAAATAAGAGTTTTTCTCACCGAGTCATGATTGTAATTTGTTTAATTTGAATTTTGAACAAATAACCAAACAAATTTGAGAAATTCCACCAGGGAACACATTTACTTCAAACTTCAAAAATTGACAGACCACCAGTCTGACAAATGACATGGAGTGTCAAATTACCATAGCCATATTCTCTCGTGAAATATTCCCTAAATATTTTAAAATCTTCCAGTTGCCAACAAAGAGAGTAAACATCTGAATAGGAGGTACTAATAAGCTCTAGCCAATTAGAATCTTACAGCATTATTCCGTCATAGTGACGTACATGGACATGAGTACAGGTGGCCCACGTATCATACAGAGTGGTCCAATATACATTCAAGAGCCTGTAACTCTCAGATATCAGAGTGCGGTGGTCAGCCACTGTCCAGAGAGAATGGTGGTCATGACATGTCCATATAAGTCACTATGACTCACAAATGATCTTTCATCTCTGTCTATTAGTATAACCATTGTCTTATGGGGAATAGACTCTCCTACTCAGATAACGTTTACTCTCTTTGAGTTTCCAATACGCTCCTCGGGTTAAGATCGCAGCGCTGCGGTGGTGACAGTTGGAACATAACTAAGGGCCATTAAATTAGTTTACTTCGGTCACTTCAGTGCCATACTTCAGTGTTTATGCATGTGTTAATGATTGTTACTGTGGTATTTCAGGATTCGTCTCATTTTACTAAAAAATATCTCTTGTGGACTGATTATATTTGTATTGTTATTATTCAGGTACGTTATTGCATCAACCTCTTTGGGGATTTGGTCTTTCCAACACTTCAAACTTTCATAAGTTGATGAGACATGTTTTTTAGACATGAAGCTGATCATCATAGAGTACATGAAATATTTAGGTGGCTCCGAGCATTCCAAATGTGTGGTGGAAATTATCAATTGGATTGAATATGCAATGGTAATGAGGAAGTCTTACCAGTGTATGACCAATTTCTTGTGTCAATGTGTAACAATAATATAATTTTTTTAATTAAAATGCTTTCATTATAATTATCATCAAAGTACATATTATTTTCAACCATATAGTCCTGAATTGTAAGTTTTGTGTAATTTGAACAAGGAACTTTATTCAATCTTCTACTGTGGTAGCTCGCATTATCCATCACAATCACATTATTTGGTGGTATATTTGCAAAACGTTTATTTTTGAACCAGTCTTCCAATAATTCTGCCGTAGTATCGTCATGATAGTCAACACGGGAATCATTTATATGTTTGGCTGATATAAGGCCAAAGCATTTGGTTTGAAACCATTTTTTGTTCCAAGAATTATTGTAACACGCTTTCCTTTATTCGATGGAACTTTGTGCATTGTATCCAACCTCTATCTGAAACTTCACGAGGGTCAAACTACGTCTCATGCAGATAAACAATATCCCTACCACCTTATCTATATTCAAGGATTGTAATTGAATATTTTATCCACTTTCTTTTTAAACGAGCCGACTTCATAATTATTTGACGTTTTTTTTCATTTTAAATCCGATTTGTAAAATGCTTTTCTTAGTGTCTCACATGAACACCCTATTACTGTGACATCTTTTTACAAGCTTTTATTTAATTTCACTTGTTCGTTAGGGTCAAATCTTGCAACTGAATTTTGATTGACTTCTAGTAGTCCGATTAATTTGAAATTTGGCAGATGTTCATAATTCCGGTAACAATGCATTTTGTTAGAGAAAAAAACACTTGTAGTCTGTTTTAAATATTTTTTTTACTCTGGTTGGTGCACAAAGGATACAAGTGATGCTTGTTTTCAATAATTTACTAGAGTAAAGTAAAGCTAAAAAAAAATAACATAGGTAGTTCTCCTGCTTTTCGATACCCTGATGTGTGATTTATAGGCCCAATAGCGTCTATAGATTCAATTACTTGCATTCAACTTCAGACTTGATTTTCTCCAAATTGACTCCAAATATAGTTCAAAGCACTTATATCACTTGGCTTCTCAGCCCATCAACAGATATCCGAACTATTATAGTTGCAGTCTATATTGTCGCTGGTTAAATAAATGGGTGGATCAGTTGGAATTAATAATGAACACATATAAAGGAGCTTATAAACGGAAACAGAACAGTTACAATCTTTTGAGAGGCTTTATTATCAGTTGGCAAATCAGAGTCAACAAGGGATTACTCTAACGTATTTTTATTACAAATATAGATACTGCACGATGCATTAATGAAGCTATTGTTTTTGGCAAAGTAAATCATTTTTAAAGATCTTTCTATATAGTCACTTATTTTCGCAAAAAATGGAAACCCAGAGAAAAAAGAGACTTTGGTTCTCTTACTTTGCCGCTACTTCAGGTGAGTGAATGTAACTCGTATTTAAGAATTGTACATTCATATTGTCTTTATTCTTTAAACCGACCTAAGTAGAAAACTACCAACTAATTTGTTGAATTAACCACATTCGCAATTCTTTATGGACAAGAAGTTTCTCAATTATCCACTATATAGCCTCCAGTTCTTCATTGATAACCATTATTCGAGTTTAAATAAAAGAATGCATCTGTGACAATGCTACAGACATGCCGGCCATATATTTTTTTTGTGGGAAGTGACGGTAGGAGGGATGCTGAACGGTTATAAAAAAGAGGGGGAAAAATATTGAAAGTTCATGACTGAGGGAAGTGAGAAACAAAAGTATACAATTAAGTTATGCTACCCTCGTCGATTGTCAATCGTCAAAATAGAGAACACTTATTTGGTGGCTGCTACGTTCCGATCTACGTTCCTGGATCTCAGATAGCCACATTCCAACCACGTTGTGGTCACCTGGCAAAAACGTGGATATGTAGTGGCCGACACTAGACACGTTAAACAACTGACTGCGTTTGTGTAAATGATATGTAGCTCGATCTCTGTTCAGCAACATATTTTTGTGATAAATGTGCCTCATTCTTCCCTTTTGCCTGATTCATTTCTAACACTCGATCAACTTTAAAAATATATAACATATAAACATACAACGCGTAAGTAAGTATATTGAATTTGGATACTTCTGATAGGGATAAAATTAAAACGATTGAAAGTTTTATGTGAAATATGGGTGTTGTAGCTCGATTATGAGCACGCAACATCTGAATACACTTTATTTAAGGAAAACATTATAATTTTGGAAATAACTCGCCTCTGAAATAATGCACTTAAATCCCTCAAACATTGTTTTATCAATCTTGGTTAGTTGAAACAAATATACTTACGTAACAAATTACTACGTTTGACTACGACAAATAAATCTTTATTGAATATTTCGATCATTTCTCTAATAATGGCGACCCAGCATATTCCTGTAAATATGGCGGCTTTTGGAGAATATAACTTCAAAGTGTCAGAAAGTGCAAATATACCACTCTGAAGCTCCTGCCATCATGAAGTGCCCGGTGGAACTAAATCAGTAACTTTTCCACCACTGGAAAGTGGCACCCACGTCGCAGGCCCATGACTCACCACTTCAAAGTTATAACCTAAAAATTACAATAGGTCTTATACCCTTGAAAGGGGCGAACACGTCGGGCTATTACAACCTGCCACTTCAAAATTATAACCTCGAAATGGCGGGTACATGTTCATTAATTGATAAAAAGGACATGTAGCAAGTACAGTGGATTTATGCAGCTCCAATCAACAATTATCAAGTAACAATTATCAATTAACAAATAATGAAAGTGATGGCATTCATGAAAACAGAATTAACAATTAAGGTATAAATATTAAGCAGGAGCACAAGTCAGAGATACGATCTATTTAAATTAAATTTTTTATACAAAATCAAGAAAAAGTGTCTACTGAAAACGCATAACCCATTTTATTTTGAATGAATATCATGCACGTAACAGGTAAAACGAACTTTTTGTAAGCCACAATAAAATAATTTGAGAAAAGTTAGGTTAGTTTTCGTCATCGCACGGACCAATCCACGGTCACTTCAAAATCAAGGAAAATTGTCTATTGAAAATGCATAACCCATTTCATATTGAATAAATATCATTCATGTTTCACGAAACAGGTTAAACTAACTTTTTGTAAGTCACAATAAAATAATTTGAGAAACTTAGGTTAGCTTTTGTCATCGCGCGGAATGGTGAATTTTGAAGGTTATTGTAATGTGTAGATAGCAAGAACGTGGCAACCATCACCACATATCACAATCAACTGCCTGCCACATTGAAGGTTTTATGGAAGTTACCAAAACGTCACCGAAACTATCATACTTTCTGGAAAGTGACTGTGACTTCTAAGTGATATTTAACTGGTACAGGATGGTTACCGCAACGGTTATTTTCCACTTTTAAGTTTAAAAACCTTTAAAGTGATTTGCTCAGTGGCCATAATGTTTCAGACACCTCAAATGACACTAATAATAATAATAATAATAATTTATTGAATCCTTTAAGATCAAATACATGATATAGGATACGTCAAGAACACAAAAAGGTAGACAAATAATCAAAATACCAAAATACAAAATATAAATGTCACATATACACAGATAGATCTAACATTTTATCTGGAATTTAAAACAAATCAAATGTAAAATATAAATGTCATATATACACAGACAGAACTAACATTTTATCTCGAGTTTATAAATTCAGAAATGCTGTAGAAACAGTTTTCTTGCAGATATCTCTTCAATTTCGATTTGAACATATTTTTGTTTTGAATTTTCCTTAGATCAGTTGGAAGATTGTTGAAAAATTTAATTCCTGTATATGACGACTGTTTTTAAAGAATGATGTGTTATGAGTCGGGATCCTGATGAGATCTCCGTTTCTAGTGGAATAGTTATGAAGTTGGGAAACAGTGTCGTACATATGTTTCTGTTTCAGAAATAACATTATACATTTAAAAATATATATACATGGATATGTTAAGATATTGAATCTTTTAAAATATTCTCTACACGAATCTCTAATATTTAGGTTGAAAATAAGTCTGATGACTCTTTTCTGTAGAATAAATATTCTGTTGGAGTTGCTGGAGCTGCCCCAGATGTTGATATTACAGGAGATGTGGGAGTAGATTATGGCATAGTAAATATTGATCAATTGAGTTATATCAAACATATTTTTCAGTTGTACAATGGCATAATAACCACTATTTAACTTTTTACAAACAGCATTTATATTTGCTTCCCATCTCATATCACTATCTACGAAAGTTCCGAGAAATTTAGTATTTTCAGAGAGATTAATTACATCATCCATCACTCTTACTTGAAAATTTGTTACAATTTTTGATCTGCGATAGAACTGCATACACACTGTCTTGTCTGAGTTCACAATTAGAGAATTTTTTTCACACCAGGTTGTGAATTCCTTTGACAATATATTCAATTTCCTCGGGACTGTCAGCATCAGCAGCCAAAGTTGAATCATCAGCATAGAGAACTATACATTGTGTGCTTATATGAAGTGGTAGATCGTTTATGAATAATAAAAAAATCAGTGGACCTAAGATGGAACCCTGAGGAACTCCCAGGTCCATAGAATAGAAATCAGACCTGTGCTCTTCAATTTTGACAGATATTTTTCTAAGGTGCATGTATGAGACTAACCACGACAGAAAGTTACCACGAAATCCTAAAGAGTAGAGTTTGCTTTCGATAATGTTTAGGTCAATGGTATCGAATGCTTTCGATAGATCGAAAAAGAGTGCTCCAACATCTTTTCCTTTATCTATAGAATTGTAAATATATTCAAAAAAGTTGTAGGAAGCACTTTCAATCGACTTCTCTGGACAAAAACCATGTTGGTACTTTGATAGAATTTCAAATCTGGTTAAAAATGCATACATTTTGTTATAGACACATCTTTCAATAACTTTACTTATCACAGTCGGTACTGATATTGGTCGGAAATTACTCATGATAGATGTATCACCCTTTTTGAAAATAGGAGTCACTAAACTTGTTTTTAGGTAATTTGGAAATTCTCCTGACTATTGATCGATTTATAATATAAGCTAAAGGTTCAGCGATGTACACAGCGATACTCTTGTAACGTAAATAAACTCAACTTGGTTTAACTAATTTATTTAACACTTAATCTACAACTTAATTTATATTACTACGCTACTGAATAGCTCGATCGTATGGGCTCGTTCAGACTGTCTACTCCCTCTTGAGGGCTGTCTATTTATCTCCGATACAGCATTCTCGATGTTTCGAATTTGGACGGTTGGCGCCTAGCATGTTCCAATTGCTTCCAATATTGACCGTTGTTTTTCGCGGCAGAGCGACTGGATGGTTCTCGAATATCTCCGGGGATGATCTCATCGTTGTCGACGGCAACGTGTGAGGCGACAGGTCCGGCCTAGGTTCGTTACATTGCCCCCTTCTTAAAGACATTTCGTCCCGAAATTTCATCCTTGGAGTGTGACGATATCTGCATGACTCCCCATATCTGCACCGTGAAGTTCGATGGAAGTAACACTCCACGGTCTTCATGATCGGTCGTGGAAGAGGGTTACAGCAAACCAAAATCTTGACGCCGCTGGATCTGAATATCGCCTCCAGCATACTTCTTATGACTCTCCAGTCCAACCCATCAATACCACAGGATAATTTTGGAATTGCTAGATCCACCAGATTCTGGTCCACCATAGTATCTCTTAGTTTGGTGAGACTCTTCCAGACATCTTCATAGGACGGTTTATCTTGGGAATGCCTCTTGGTGACTAGGTAGTAGATGTTTCTCTGGCCTTTCTTCAACTGTAGCACCCCACCAACTTCTGGATTCTGCTCCCGCAGTGTTTGGAGTTGACCAAATTTCTTGGAGAACACTACGGCGATGCCCCTGACATTCGAAGATCTTCTGCCACACAGTGCGCTAGTGCGTAGTCAGCAGGCACCTCGAAAAGGTCTCGTGACTCTCTCTAGTAACCCCATGTAGAACTTTCTGCCCGTTTGAATACAAGGACATAAACTTCTCGAACGTCATATCCTCCTCCGGTGGCTTGAGGGTGCGAACTTGGTCATGGTTTCCAGCGTAAGGCCAACCTGTTGAAATGGACGACCCTTGGTTTCCTCGGGTGGCTTATGGATTCGGTACACAAGGTCGTTTATCCTTTTCACGATTTTATACGGGCCTTTCCACGAGTTCCGCAACTTTGGTGATAGTCCACGACGACGTTTGGGGTTGTACAGCCAAACCAGGTCATCAACCTTAAATCCTCCAGCGTCGGCCTTGATGTCATAGGTCTTCTTCATTTTATCGCTGGCACTCTGGATGTTCAACCGACTCGTTCGTGGATGTCGTCCATTCTCTGCCGAAGTTTGCTGACGTAGTCCTCTCCGCAGTGTCTTGTCCTGGCGGTATCCCAAACTTCAAGTCACAAGGCAGTCGCAGTTCTCGGCCCATTATAATACTGGCAGGAGTTTGACCGGTTGACTCGTGTACTGCGGATCGATAGGCCATCAGGAACAAATGAAGATACTGGTCCCAGTCTCTTTGATGGTCAGAGACAACCTTGGACAAGTGGCGGTTGATCGTCCTGTTCATCCGTTCCACCATTCCATCAGACTGCGGATGTAGGGCCGTGGTTCTTGTCTTGCGGATGTTCAGCAGTAGACATATTTCTTGGAAAAGGTTGGATTCGAAATTTCTGCCTTGATCCGAGTGCAGCTCCATTGGAATACCGAATCGACATATCCATTCTTTCACCAAGACGTCGGCGACGGTGATGGCTTCCTGGTTGGGCAGGGCATAGGCTTCCGCCCACTTACTGAAGTAGTCCATTGCCACAAGGATGTATTTATTCCCGTGGTCGGATACGGGAAACGGGCCGGCGATGTCAATGGCGATTCTCTCGAACGGGCTGCCTACGTTGTACTGACGCATCGGGGCCTTGGGTCGTATTCGAGGTCCATTGCTAGCAGCGCATACAGCGCACTTTCTGCACCAGTCCTGGACGTCAGCTTGACAATTGGCCCAGTAAAACCGTTGCCTCACTTTCTGCAGGGTCTTCGTCACTCCCAGATGCCCTCCGGCGACTCCATCATGGATTTCCGCAGCACTTCCTCTCTTCTGTTCCTGGGAACAATTATTTGGCGTCTGTCTTCCCACCAATATCGGCCTCCAACACACGTTTCAGGATTCCATTGTCCAGAATAAGAGAGTTCCATTGTGCCCAATAGGACTTAACAGCCGGCGAGTAACCTGCGACTTCCTGCCATGATGGTCTTCGATTGCCCTTCTTCCAGCTGACAACTATGCCAAGGTCGGGGTCTTTCTCTTGGTCTTTCTGGATCTTGCTGTCATTCCAGTTGTCATCCATTGCCGCGGTTCTACAAAGTGTTGCTTCTTTCTCTTCTGCTCGTCGGCAATGTGAGCAATCATCTGGACATGGTCTTCGCGACAAGGCATCTGCATTCTTATGGCTAGTTCCGGCTCGATGTTCGATCTCGAAATCGAATTCTTGGAGTCTCTCGATCCAACGTGCTACTTGACCCTCAGGATTTTTGAACTGTAAGAGCCATTTGAGAGCTGCATGGTCAGTTCTCAACAGGAATCTTCTTCCATACACGTACTTGTAGAAGTGCTCCACCCCTTTACAACAGCTAACAGCTCTCGCCTGGTGACACAGTAATTGCGCTCTGGTTTGCTAAGCGTCTTGCTGAAATAACCAATGACCTTCTCCTGTCCCTCCTGGATCTGAGATAGGACAGCTCCAAGTCCCACGTTGCTGGCGTCCGTATCCAAAATGAATTTCCCTTTGGGTAGGGGATAGCTCAGTACAGGTGCGTTGATCAAAGCTCCTTTCAGCTTCCTGAATGAGTCTTGACATTCTTCGGACCACTGGAACTTTGTTTGGCCCTCCGTGAGCCTGGTCAGTGGTTTAGCGATGTTGGCGAATCCCAGCACATATCGGCGATAGTATGTGCATAAACCAAGGAAACTTCGAAGTTGGTGAATGTCTTTGGGATGGGCCAATCCTTAACAGCTTTGATCTTCTGGTCATCCACTGCTACTCCTTCCCAGAGACAACGTGGCCGAGGTATCGTACTTCTTTTGGAACAGATGGCATTTCTTAGGGCTCAGCTTCAATCCGAGTTCCTCAGTCGCAGGAATACTTCCTCCAAGTTTTTCACGTGGTCCTCGAACGATCTGCCGACCACAATTATGTCGTCGAGATACACTAGACACGTGTTCCATGAGAGTCCCTTCAGCACTGTCTCCATCAATCTTTCGAATGTGGCGGGAGCATTACAGAGCCCGAATGGCATAACGGTGAACTGCCACAATCCTGAGCCGATGGTAAAGCAGTCTTTCTCGATCTTCCTGAGCAAGTTCTACTTGCCAGTATCCACTCTTCAGATCAAGGGTCGAGAAAATCGTGGAACCAGCCAACGTGTCTAGGGTGTCATCTATTTTCGGGAGAGGGTAACTGTCCTTCTTCGTGACATTATTAAGTTGGCGATAGTCTACAAAAGCGTGTCGATCCATCCTTTTCTTCACCAGTACGACTGGAGAGGACCAGGGACTGTCAGATGGTTCGATAACTCCTTCTTTTCCCATATCGCTGACTATTTTGTCAGCCTCTTCCTTCTTGGCAAGAGGAAGTCTTCTTGCTGATTGCCGGATCGGTCGGGCACCCCCAGTATCAATCTTGTGCTGGACCACATTAGTTCGACCCCCTTTTCCTTGTCCGGTATCGAAGATGTCTTGGTACTTTTTGACTAAATCTCTTAGTTTGGGCTGTTGAGCTGGTTTTATGTCTTTGGAAGAGATGGCAACTAATTTTTCTAGTTCTGTGGGCAAGTTGTTGGGTTGGCTAATCGTACCTCGTACGCCCCGGATCACAGATGAAACTGACGAGCAGTGCCCTAAAATTGTTCCTTTCTTTAAGGTCACTGGAAAGTAATTGACATTCATGACCCTTACCGGCACAAATTTTTCAGCACGTAACAGGGTTTTCCCTTCGTCCAATTTTCTCATCATGAAGTTTGGGCTCGAACATCACCACGTCTCCACTGCTCGCACTCCCGTCCAGGCGAGCCTCCAGAATGGTTTCAGCCCTCTCAGGTACGCTTACATCTTCAGCCAACAGCACACGGATCAACTCTTCACTTCTCCCATGAAGTACCAGCTCTTCTCCGTTGACACGTAGGACGCCGTCTTTGAAATCCAATTCAAACCCTCTGGAATTCATGATGTCCATTCCGATGATTGCATCGTCTTCGATGTCCGCTACAAGTGCCTGATGTTTCACTTTAGTGCTGCCCAAAATTATTTCAATCGGTAGCTCGCCATATACAGTAGCTGGCTCCCCTGTTGCTGTGCGTAGCTTCCAAGTTGTCGGTTCAATTCGTTCCGGTGTTCTGGCAAAGGAAGGTCCGAGAATTGTCCTAGTCGCACCTGTATCTAGCAGCATGGTGCAAGGTTCGTTATTGATGAGACCGTCTACGAAAACACCTCTGTTCTGTCGTTGCAGGATAGCGACATATGCGTTGTTAACCGGGGCTTGCTGGACACAGGCCGACGATTGCCCCTTCTCGTCGACCTTCTTTAGTTTTCCTGCAGCGGAGTCGTGTTTTCGAATGTTGGACATTTGCTACGCACATGTCCAATTTTGCCACAATTCCAAAGCGCGTGCCAGTGCGTCTACGAGATGTGTTGGACGAGCAGCTTCCAAGTCAGCATGCTCCTGTGAGTCTTCTTCAATACTTCGAACTTTACTTTGGTTTTTGCAGGATTGCTTTGCTGCCTCAAATTCCAAAGCGCGTGCCAGTGCGTCTACGAGATGTGTTGGACGAGCTAGTGTCAACGCTTGTCTGGTTTCTTGGTCACGGAGTCCATCCAAGAATGCCTGAACCGCTAATCGCTCCATTACATTTTCCGGTGTGGCTGGATATGCGAGACGAACCAAGCGTGCAATGTCAGCTTCGAATTCTTGTAAGGATTCGCCCGATTTCTGGCAGCGATTTTTCAGTTGGGAGTGGTATACGTGTTCCAAATGGGCCTGGCCATATCGTAATTCTAGATGTTTAATCAGCTGATCATAGTCCTCCTGTTCTTGGGCGGTAAGAGTTTGTAGAATATTCGTCGCTTCTCCACGTAATGCAAGTGTTAGTGCTACAGCTCTTTCCCCTGCATTCCATCCATTTGCTTTGGCCGCTGCTTCAAACTGTCGGCGGTAATTTTCCCATGGAGTTTTTCCGTCGAATTGAGGCGGCTTCATGGAAAGCTTCCCTATTTCAGAAATGACCTTGACATCTTTTATACCCTCTTGAACTTTATCCAAGTTCAAACTCAAGTCCAGCATTGCATTTTCGTTAACCATCTCTGTGGGGGCGCACTATTAATTCGTTTTTCCAGCTTTTTTAGGCCTTCTGTGTTTTCAAGGAGCTTATCTTCCAGGCTTCTTGAATTTTCTTGAAGCTTCTCTTCCAGATTTCTAGAATTTTCTTGAAGCTTCTCTTCCAGATTTCTAGAATTTTCTTCAAGCTTCTCTTCCAGATTTCTAGCATTCTCTTCCAGGCTTCTTGAATTTTCTTCCAGGCTTCTTGAATTTTCTTCCAGGCTTCTTGAATTTTCTAGAAGCTTCTCTTCCAGATTTCTAGAATTTTCTTGAAGCTTCTCTTCCAGATTTCTAGCATTTTCTTCCAGTTTATTCATTCCAAACTTAAATCACCTTTCAATAAAAATGTTTCGGGGTCCTCACCTTCTTGTATAAGTCCTTCTGCAAGTCTTTCCTGGAGTACTTGCTTTTTACCTGTTGTTTCCTTCCCTTCCTCAATCTTCATTTACTTCACCAATTGTCTTTCCAATTTGTTTGTTTCACGCGAACAGCGTATCAGTTTATATTTCCACGCTCAATTGTCCACTTCGCGAAAACCGGGCCACTGTCTATTTTCTGTTTCACGCGAACAGTGTATCAGTTTATATTCCCACGCACAATTGTCCACTTCGCGAAAACCGGGCCACTGTCTATTTTCTGTTTCACGCGAACAGTGTATCAGTTTATATTCCCACGCACAATTGTCCACTTCGCGAAAACCGGGCCACTGTCTATTTTGGGCGTACAAAAAGGTCTATCAATTTATTTTTCTGACTATCCACTCCACGATCACTTGTTTATTTTCAAAATCTCACTTCCGACACCAATTGTAACGTAAATAAACTCAACTTGGTTTAACTAATTTATTTAACACTTAATCTACAACTTAATTTATATTACTACGCTACTGAATAGCTCGATCGTATGGGCTCGTTCAGACTGTCTACTCCATCTTGAGGGCTGTCTATTTATCTCCGATACAGCATTCTCGATGTTTCGAATTCGGACGGTTGGCGCCTAGCATGTTCCAATTGCTTCCAATATTGACCGTTGTTTTTCGCGGCAGAGCGACTGGATGGTTCTCGAATATCTCCGGGGATGATCTCATCGTTGTCGACGGCAACGTGTGAGGCGACAGGTCCGGCCTAGGTTCGTTACACTCTTAATGATTTTGGTGGATATACAGTCTATTCCAACTGAGTTAGAATTTTTCAGTGAACCTAAGTTATAGAACTGTGGAGTGGCTACCATAGATGGGAATTACGTGACTACAACCATACACATATACAATTTTAGTTATTCTTACTGTATAGTGGTAGATTTAGTGGTGATTACGTGATATCAGTTTGCGTCACTATAATGCTGCTTGGTTAAATATTCCCAAAAATCCCAATAATCAGAAATAATCGATTTTAGAGACATTTTCTATAATCGTCACCTCAAAGCCCTCGCTCTCTACTCTCGATATTGCTAAATTAGCAAAAGCATTCAGTCTCAGTTTTGAAATCAATCTGCGTTCATTTCAACAAGATGCTCAAGTCACTAATTTTATTCCTGGAGTCTGTTTAGCCCCCAACTTTTATTTATTCAGCTGTAGGTATATCTGCTGAGATAATTCTCCGACTGGATATTAATTCCCTCTGTAAAACATTTCACAAAAAATATTCTTAATGAATAATCTGGATTTCATTTCAATAATTTCAATCTCTCTCGGACCAAACTAGAAATAAAACCAAAGCACTAACACCTACAAGGTGTTATAATTGATATAAATGCCATAGGAAGAAAGCTGCATGTTAAAGCTCGTCCAGTATTGAAACGACCACTTTGGCCTTCCCCTACCTAACAACCGAAATTTTTCTCGAAGATTCCCGAACCATTGTCTAAGCTGTGGCTATTAATAGAAATTCCATAGGCGTACCAAATTATTTGGTATAGGAAAAACACGAGACGTAGTTTTTGGCGGACGAGTTTTGTGATTATGGTCCGATTTTGATTCAAAATTGGTATGTGGGGGTTTTCGCGGTCGGAGATTATGAATTTTTTGTCAAAGTTGAATGAATAACTGCACTACCTATTTAATAATCAAACAAACCTAACCTTTCAAACGCTGCATGACAAGCCACTGGTGAAGGTTCGCCGTAGCATAAGCAGCCACATCAAATCGTGTCCACTCGTGTTTTCCTCCTCTCTACCTACCAAACGGACGTTTCAATACTGGATGAGCTCTACCATAGTTCCTTGGTAATGACCAGGAAGTAAAAATGGTAGCGAAGGAAAGAGATGAAGCTTATAAAAAATGCAAATCAACAATAATGAATAAATATAGACTCTGGGAAGAATTCAAAGTGAAAATAAATATTGTTGTAAATTAAATCAAAACAAAAAAATTGCAATACTACGAGGGTAAAATTGATGAAAATAAACATGATTCCAAGGAAATGTGAAAAACACTGAACATTTTAATAAAAGCAGAAAAACCTGCAATAGACATCAAAAGTATTAACTATCAAGTAATCACACTCATTATTTAGCTAGAAGTGCAAATAAACTGAATAACTATTTTATTAACAGCATAATTGAAATATCAGAATTCATTAATACCCTTTTACTTATTGGTCATGTGACAATTATGAAATAATTCTGACAAGATTTTCAACTCTCCCACCCATTTCAGTAAATGACCTGAAATCCGTTATATTTTCATAAAAAAATAAAGGGAGTATCGATCTCAATTAAAAATTGAAAAACACATTTTTTAAACTTTATGGTTCCAAAATTTGTTTTTTAGTTGACTTATTAAGTCATCTGAGGTCGGAACAGCAACTTTTATTCGGAAATACTTCTCAGGATCATTAGTTGGACTATTACGAATAGTTTATATTCAGAAAAACTAAGGGTATTTACAACAAAATCGAAAAATGTGAATGAGTGTATGGGATGTACATAAAACCTTATTCCAGATATACTTTACAGCTTTCGGGAGGGTTTTAACCCCCCTAACCCCCCTGCAAATTTTTAAAAACAAATTAATAACCTATATGGAATCACTTCGTGACATTTTATAGATAGATAACAACATGGGTTATTGTGATTCAATATTGATGGTGAAGGATCTCTCAAGTGTAGGTAATATTGAAAATATTATATTTTAGTTTTGTATTTGATAATTATTATTGCTCATCTGTCAATAGTAATAATTTATATGTGTATATTTGTTTTGTTTTTTACTAGTAATCTGTTTTAGTATGTTTTATACGTACAAAGTACATAAGGTAAATTTTAATTGTGATTTTAATTTAATTTAATATTTTTTATATTTTTGCTTTATTCATACTAACTATTTTATAAGGTATTGTATATATTTGTATATTAGGATAATCCTATTTAAATAAATTCATTCATAGTTAGAGTGCTGAATAATGACAATGATTATTACTGTAATTTTTAATACGACCCTTTCCCATTTAGGTGTGTTGACTCGTTTGTTTACAAAAATATTTTACCTCGTTGCTTTTATAACTATAAATAGCACTTTTGGTTGTTACGAGTGAAAGGTTATTTGTGGTTAGAACCCGTTAATGGTAACATTAACATTTTTTATTTGCCGCCAAATATTTCAGTTCGACCCTCATCTTTTTTTGAGCTTGGGACCGGCAGATGTTATCACTGAGCCATCTAAGAGATAAAAAGTATCAGGAAAGTGTAGAATCGAAACCAAATAAAAAATAATAAGCATCACTGTTTATGTTCTGAGGAATATAAAATACTTCAAATCAAAGATAATTTTTTTTTTCAACAACTAAACTTTGCTGAAAAAGGTAAAGAGAAGAGCTATTTCACCCCCACCCAGCTGCTTATGATCTATAAGGCACAGATCCGACCTGTCCTGGAATACTGTTCCCATATTTGGAGCGCGGCACCTAAACATATCCTGAGGCTATTGGATTCTCTCCAAAAAAGGGCAATTCGTCTCGTCGGTGATGCCTCGCTTACAAACTCGCTCACTTGTCTGGAACACCGTAGAAAAGTTGGCGATTTGTCTCTATTTTATAGATATTTTTATGGGCGATGCTCTTCTGAAATATCAACAATCGTTCCTGCTTTGGCAGTCTCTTCGAGACTAACCCGTCAAGTTCAGTCATCACACCCCTTCGTGGTCACTTTGGAGACCTGCAGAACATCACTTTCCAAAGACTCGTTCATCCAACGAACAGCGAGGCTTTGGAACTCATTGCCTAGGGAGGTGTTCCCCGAGGCATACAACCTCCAGAAATTTAAGAAGAACACCAACTCCTACCTTAAAATTAAGGTCACGAAAATTTGACCCCAAAAGATCAAAGGGCCCGCCTTCCAGTTGCGCTTCTGTGTAGGTAAGGTGTTCTGTGACTAAGCTTTCCCTTTCATATGAATCAATAAATGTATTCGAAACATGAAAACGCGGCCAGCGGCACCGCCAAGAACTACTGAACGCATCTGTGCCCTTATATTATGCATATTAGAGGGACCACAGTGTTGATATAAGCATTTTTTTAAATGTTTTGCATTGCGAAGTGAGTTTAGTGCTTAACTATTTTTCTCTGAATGCCAGAAACATAATGAATTAAGAACTTTTTGAAACAGTTATAGGTAAAAAATGATGTATAGACTTGGATACAATCGGTTCAACATTGTCGGCCGACTGTTTCTTTTTTACGGAGAGTTGGCCGATATCAATAAATACAAAAGTATCCTGTCCACATCAAAAGTTGCTCAATCAAATAAAAAATGACATCTAATGTATATTTGATAATAAAAAATCAAAAACAAAAAACTACGATTGGGCAAAAACCATCTCTGTAGTCGTAAAAAATTCTTTTGATAAACGTGCTATTTCTTTCATTTCCTTGTTACGATCCCTCTGCTCTTTACAAGATACATTCTATAGAGCAGGAACTTGTCTTTAACTTTCTATAAGATTCAACGTATTTTCAGTTATTCACATTTTGCAACGTATTTTGTTGATTTTGAAATAATTAGGTATAGTCCATCCAATATCAATTGCAGAAGCTGTTTCTATAGGGAGCAAATAAAAACTCACTTCGCTAACACGAGCGTATATGCGAAGAAACGGAACGAAAAATAATCTGTACTACTCGTATACAGTCTCCGTCGGCACAAAGAGCCCGCTGGTCAACGTGGACTTGAGTGACTGCTGTCTGTTCTACAACCGATTCGTCTGGGCCAATCAAGTCGGACATCAATGCTTGCAGGTGTGTCAATACGATGGGAGGTCATAAATCACGCGTTATATTTGTGTTTTAATAGCTCTGAAAGATTAAAAACCAGTAGCGTCTGTGGTCTTGGTGTGTGCCGATCGAAATACGTTTTAGGATATTGAAATATCTAAATAAAATTAGTTATCTCCGCCACTGCTGCTCACAGGATTTTGCCGCAAGACTTTTCTATGCTTCTGCAATTGATATTGGGAAAACTATACAACTCACTGAAAACTAACCTCAAGTAAAATATCCTGGATCCTGTTAAAAAGCTAAAACAATGTATCTAGTCCTGAAACTAGTACAGACCTGCCGATGTTTTCCATTTAAAATCGAAAACAAGCGACTCGGCAATTCCTTTGATAAAATGCCGCCCGATGTTGTTTCGTCCGCGCCAAGTCGGCCGACTCAAGAGCAATAAAAAAGGTACAGTCGGCCGATAATGTTTCCACCAATTGTATCCAAGTCTGTACTTAGTGACTCTCTGTGATTGGGAGGGCCTTCTGCCCAGACCAGTCGTCAAAGTGACAGCAATTTCAATTATATTTGTATGTGATTTTGGCGGAGCTCTATGTGCTGAACTCTCTGCAGGCGCGTACTGGGAGACTTTGGGGGTCCGGGAAACTGTTCCCTGAGGGTCCATGCGATTTTTTACGGACATGGAATTTTTTTAGAAGTTTTTATTTAATGTGCTATGTTAATGTGTTTAGGGCCCGATTCCATTTATAATTGGTATGCGGGAGTTTTTGGTATCGAAAATCATTATTTTGTAGGAAAAATTCAGGAATTCAGGATGGCGGCTCCGATAAGGCTGACGTATTTACATTCATTGATAGTCCGATTCTATTCAAAATTGCTATCTGGAAGTTTTTGGGATCGCAGATTGAGATTTTATTGTCAAAATTCAAGATGGAGGATCTAATATGGCGGACGAGATTTTTCATTTATTATCCGATTTCAATGAAAATTGGTATGTAGGGGTTTTTGGGGTCGGAAATCATGATTTGTCAAAATTCTATATTATATTAATACAGTTTTAATTTTGAAGTGCACTAGCGTGCGAGTCGTATTTATTTCACCACACTAGTTTATTCAATGCCACACTCATAAATAATATATCATACGGGGCTAATCATTGCGTTTTGCATAATTAAGTTTCCATTGCTGTTCTGGATTCAGTTCGACGTGATTAACCCAAAAATACAAAATCTTCTTTTTTTATTTGGACCAATTTGTTTATTACAGCAATTCTATATCAAAATGTAACTTGAGTGCCTAACAGTCCCACCCCTTTAAAAAGTGCTTAGTGTTCGCTAAGTCCAATTACTTTCTGAAAGTGCTGAGAAATCGCGAACATTTCAGAAATAAAAGTGCTCCAGAGTCGGGAGCACTTTTCAAGAGTACTCGAAGCACTTTTCATCAGTGCCCGGCACACCTCTGCGTGTACAATAATTTTCCGTTTCCTTCTAGAACATGCTGATGGTGCTTGGAGAAAACAGTTTTTTGAGTATCTACCCATCCATACGGAATCACAACATGACTATCAAACCAAATCTCGTCAAGATACACTAAATGTCTCTTAGATTCCCGCTGTTCTTTTATTTGACGTAAATAATCCTGCCTTTACAGGACGAGTCGGGGTGATTCCATTATTGCTATTCGCTGATTAATTTTTTTGTGTTTGAAACCAGTCTGAAAAAATTTCGCGTAGTTTTTTCAGTGACATATTTGTTTCAATTGATTTCAAGTAAGATGTCTAGAAACCCTGGTGAATGAACTGATTCGATATTGTTTAGATTTTCGAGGGGACACCACCTGAGCGTCTCTCTGTGGTAGATGGCGCCGTCCAAAAATGTGTGTCTATATTCTCGCTTAATGTCAGAACTTAATTTCTGACATCTGCAGCATCTTATATGAAATTATTTTCAGTGTTTTGTCGGTATCTATGCGTTTTGCATCTCTTTGATTTGAAATCTTGCTTAGTTTATTCCTGAGTTTGTTCTTAAAAAAATAATTCGTTCATTAGTGCGTGAGGAATTGTTTATTTTCAGGTAGTGTAGTGTGTAAGGATAATTTTTGTAGAATGGGCCACATTTGTATTTTGTGTGGACAGTATAATGCCGCAGATTCGAATTTTCGCCTGTATTCAGTACCAAAAGCAAGTACAAATCTTGACGAATTGACTAATAATGATATTTCCATAGTTCATCATATTGTATGCATTTAATTTTATATTTTCTGCAATTTAATGACAATTTCATTTCTGTCAAAATGCAATTAACCTCAAATTCAAATGGTACAAAATACGAAAAACAATACGATAGTGCTTTCTTTGTGCAATGTTCGGGGGCTTCTAATTCTAGCTTTGCTATTGGTGAAGTTTGACAGATGTCTCTTTTCAACCAATAGCAAAGCTAGAATTAGAACCCGCGAACAGTTCGCCTCAAGAAGAAATCTGAGGAAATAAATATACCCTATTAATGAATTGAAACTAAAACGCCAGAAATCTCTATTATCAAGTAGGCCAAGTGTCGCCAAGTCGATCCCAAATTTCTACAGGTATAAGTGCAAGTACCAGGGTTTTTAGACATCTTAATTTCAAGGTAGGCAATACCTTTTGTTTATAAATATCACGAACTTCCCTTGGAATGAAATCTCTAGTGGTCCCATCAATTTTGTTTAAATTTTTAGTTTTTCGGTTTGTTTTCAGAGAGTCATCTACGACATCTCCTTGTTTAGCGATTTTGTATATAGTTGAATGCCCTAAGCTTGTGAGATGAGCTTTCCTTTCGACAATTTCATTGTCGGACTTGTCATTAATTTCCTTTTCAAGATTTTTGTAGATAGTGGGTCTGAACATGGAGATAAGGATAGACAGGGAATAAGGGATCCCCCGCACCGACGCGATATGGCGGTAGCGATACCTTCGGCGTTAAAATCGCATTTATTGTGGAAACGTTTTTTTTCTTCATGTTCACACCAACGCGATACGAATAATTCGCTAATGGTGCGATAAACAGTGTCACGCACCAGTTTTTCTTAAAAATATCTTCTGATGAAGAAGAAATGTTGCTATTGTTGGCTTTGGCTGAGGATGAGAGACGAATGAGACAGTAATGTAACTTGTGCCCTTATTTAGTTTTTTCTCCAAGGAAAATAAGAATATATACTCATGATATGAATGAATAAAAAATATGGAGAATATCATACTTTGAATTTTAAGCGTGATCAAGCGTGATATAGAAAAAGAAAATACGAATTATCTGCGAGGAACGATTAGCTGTGCCATTACGTTAAGCATTAAGAAGGGCTAACTAGAATTTATTACTTTATTTATTTATGCATTTATTTATTTTTTAATCCAGTAACAAATCAAATGGGTACCAGAGTACCTATTTATTATTTATTTTCACATATGACATAAATACATTTTTATAATCCTCATGACCTAAATTATACAAAATTGGTTATTCTTTTACATGTTCAATTAGCTTCTCTGTCAAAGACATTTCTACATCTCATCAATGCCTTGCCAATGCAAACGCAAATACAACACCACAAAAGAATGTGGCGATTTGCGGTAGGAACCGCTCACGCAGCGTTGTCAAAATAAAACGATGTCAGAGCGATATTATGCGAGGAGGCCGTCGCGCAGATGCATCCTCATATACCGCAGTGAAACTTAGTAACGCTGCGGTATCAATACCGCTACCGCCATATCGCGCCGGTGTGGGGTATCCTTGAAATCACTATAAAAAAAACGTCGAGATACCGTCAAAAAGACATTTGAACCCCGTTCACACCATATATGTATTGAGTACCAATATTGATAACGAAGACAGTAAATATGAAGCCAAAACAAATGAAGCATGGCTCGGACTCTTTCTAATCGGCAATGTACAATTGATGCGCATGCGCGAACATGGAGGCGTGCCATGTATTGGTTTATGTTCGGTGGCCATAACTACGCGCTGCCAATATGAGAAGGAAAGACATATATAACCCGACTTCACTTTCATTGCATTGTTCTTATGGCCAGTTATCAATATTCGTAGTTAATAAATGTATGGTTCACACGGAACACGACGGACTGCCCGCATCCCTATTCCATAGTCTTGACCGCCCGTGAAAACTTGCATTTGATACCCGCTTTCCAGTTTCGCATTCCGTTTTTGAGCTTTGACACTGCTGAGTAAACCTCCCCCAGCCGCATTTGCTTTTGGTTGTTATGCTACTATTGTACAGATTAAAACTCTGCACCCCTCCCGCTTGAAAATAGTCTTTGCTTGCTAGGTATAATGCTTGAAGTGGCCGTCAGCCTTACTGTTTGTGTAGATATCCGACATGAAATAAATTTTGTCTGCCCTGTTTACACTTGAGTATTTTATTTTAACTAGTTATACCCTTGATTAAAACTAATTACCCCGCAGCCAGCGCTCAGGTTCGAAACCCAGTCAAGGGCAGTAAAGCTTAACGGAGCCAGAAGGGCAGATTCTGGCTCCGTTAAGCTTTGTCAATACTATAGTGACCCCTGGAGTGTTTCATTTCTTCACTGAGGCTGTCCGGAGCAAAGTGGCCTTCCCACTATAACAGAAGGTGGCGCCCGAGGCAATTCCAAATTGATTAGAAATGTGCCAAAACTTGCTTACAGAGGGAAATTACCCTTACACTATTTATACAACTTTCCGTTCTCCTTCATTATTCGACTAATTTGAACAAACCCTATTTTTTTTTTGAAAATATATTATTCAACTGACTTTGAATGGGTCTTTTGTTTTCAGTTAACTTCATGACATTCGTAGCAGGAACTGGCTTCGCTTGGTCCTCACCTTGTGTCCCAAAACTGACAGGAGCAGTAGATCCCGCCTTCAACCCTTTACCGCACCCTGCTACAATCCACGAAATATCATGGATCACCTCACTCCATAATCTAGGCTCTCTATGCGGTCCATTGTTCACCGGATACATAGCCAGCAGACTGGGCAAAAAAAGGACCCTCATAATGTTTTCGATCCCACAAGTAGTATCCAACGTCATACTTATTTTCGCCAACGATGTGATTCACTTCTACGTATCGAGGTTTCTACTGGGTATGAGCACGGGTTGCGTGTTTTCTATAATACCTTCTTACGTAGCCGAGATCACGGAACCTGCTCATCGGGGAAGAACCAGCATGGTCTCGTCTCTAATGGTAGTGTCTGCGCAACTATTTATATGGGTCGTTGGTCCTTTCGTTACTATACGAACCCTAGCGATGTTATGTCTCCTGCCATCCGCACTATTTCTTCTTATTTTCGGTATATACGTCCCGGAAAGTCCCCATTACTACGTGATGCACAAGCAATTGGAGAAAGCGGAAGAAGCTCTGATCAAATCGGGAGCAGACAATGTGCAGAATGAGCTGAAGGAGATAGTTGGCGCAGTCGAAAATTCTAAGACGACGTTCTCGTTCGAAGAATTCCGCAGATCTAAGGCAGCCAAGAAAAGTTTTGTCATGTCAATCGCGCTGATGTTTTTTCAACAGTTCAATGGGCATCCCAGCATTGCAGCTTACCAACAAACCATTTTCGATTCGACGAAATCTGAATCTGGCGGAGAAAAATCTGTGATGATCGCTGGCGTGGTGCAGTTACTCTCGACATTGTTGACTGTGAAACTTGTGGACAGAGTGGGGAGGAAGAAACTGCTGGTGTGTTCGTACTCCGGACTGCTGGCGTCTCTTTCTTTTCTTGGGGTGTATTTTTACCTGGAAGGAAAGAAAGTGAATATGGATTCGTTTTCGTGGTTGCCGATTGTTTGTGTTTTGCTGAACGTGAGTAGTTTCAAGATGGGTTCGGGGCCCATCTCGTGGACGATAGTTGGTGAAATTTTGCCGCCAAACTTGAGGTATTACCTGAATGGTACGGCTGCCTTTGCAATGACTTTGTTCGGTTTTCTTTGTACGCTTTTATTTCCTATAATTTCCTCACATCTAGGGATGTGTTGGACTCTATGGACATTTTCCGGTATTATAGTGTGCGCACTTTTATTTGTCATATATATTATTCCGGAAACGAAAGGAAAATCCCTTCAGGAAATTCAAGGCATGCTCAATGAATGATATAAGGTTTTTTAATTGAAATTTGCTCAATTATTTAGAGCATGTATAGGTACTAAATCAAGTTCTCTGTATAAAAATATACATTTTAATAAGAAAAATATCTGTTTCATTTCTGACTTTGTGAAGTATATGGTATTCTAAATTAGATCTGATGATGTTGTCTGCTCTATATCCACTTATTGAAATCAAATGCAAAAAAAATCTAGATGCACATGTAAGTAGTATGTAACGTCATACTATTTTTTCCGATGATCTGGAGTACTTCTACATATTGAGGTTTCTTCCTGTATGTCTTCGCCTTTTATGTTAGCATCTTCGCAATAAATACTTGCACCGTCAACTGTTCTTTGAAATCCTCCGGAGCATCTGGGTAGGTAAGCTAAATAATAATAATAATCGACTCTATTCACCAATAAAAAAATATATATATACAAGTCTATAAAGGGAGAAGTGAATGTATGTAATTGGTGAATAGGCGAAGTATCAGCTATAACTGTTTTGAATCTTAACCTTAGAAGAAAATAATAATGTTGTAAAAAGCTATACTAACTATATTCTATATACTATAGTGAACATGAAGAATAATAATAATGTGAAAGTGGGAAATTATTGTACGAGAGAAATCATGAAAAAGGAATGTGTGGCATGATGGACAGATTATTAAATTAAAGAAAAAAAGCATCCTCAAGCGGGACTTGAACCCACGACTATAATTTCCCACTTTCACATTATATATTTGGCTAAATCTTATCAGTGGTTGGAGATCATCTTACTAGATATTCTACTGAAATCGTCAAGTCGACGATGATGTTGTAGTGAATAGGTATCGGGTCTCGACGGCCATTGATAAGTACGTTCGATTTTCGATTCATTCCAACATGCACATTAAATTATGGAAGTAAAGTATTCGCGAGTGTGTGTCGATTCCTATGGCCTCGATAGCTCAGTGGTTAGAGTAAATGTCTAGAAAACATAAGATCGTGGGTTCGAATCCCGCTTGAGGATGCTTTTATTCTTTATTTTAATAATCTGTCCATTATGCCACAAATTCCTTTTTAATAATAATATTAATTTTGCCAATATGTTACAAAAATTGGTATTTTAAGAATATATTAGAAATAAAAAATAAAAAGCGTGGTTCGACAGCAATAGTTCACTCATGTGCACATCTTTCTTTGAAATTGCATGAAGAAAAATTCCAGTATTCTGTGGGGATCAAATTGTAATGTTTAGATGCGTTGTAGGAAAAGCTACATGTAAATAATGCTGTGGAGTGTCTTGGGATGATTGGTAAATAATTTTTCCAGGTATTCACTTGATTTATGTTCGTGAATGTATTTAGTCTTTCGCGCAGATATGATGATTCACCTGTCTGTAGAACCTTATCAGTTAGTGTTAAAAGATGAAGTTTACGCAGGCTTTCTAATTTGAGCCATCCAGAATCACTGAATTTAGAACTTAAATGCCCGTATTTTCGAATACCATGTATAAATCGAATACAGGAATTCTGAATTTTTTGCAGTCGCAAATCCTCGTCTATAGGATTGCTGGACCGTAAATGCTATCACAATAAGATAATTTGGATAATATCAAAGATTCGCACAATTCGAGTTTTATTTTAGTTGATATAATATCACGATTGGGATACAACTGTCTCAGTAATATTATACGAGATCTGGCAGAGATAACTTACGTGTCTAGAAAATATGAGGTCTTCATCAACCCATAACCCAAGTTTTTAGTATCTTTAACCAAGGGTAGCGGTGTTCCTGCTAAGTTCAAGTGGAAGCCGGGTGTTAGCAGCGCCAGCTTTGATTTTGAGCCGAAAAGTATGGCGTCAGATTTAGATGTGTTAAGTTTCAGGTTATGTGGGGCAGAAATGTTATATAAGATAGAAGATCATCTTCAATAGTGTTGACGGATACAGGAATAGAATCGGTAGGAAATTTCAAATAGATTTGCGTGTCATCGGCAAAGTGATGAACTGTACAATTCTCAACGTATTCGTGGAAGTCAAATATGTAAATGGAAAAAAGGATTGGACAAGAATTGAGCCTCGGGGTACTCCGGTCTCAATTGGGAGAGCAACTGACTTGGAAGAGCCCATTATAACGGATTCAAATTCATTCAAATAGCTGCGCATAAAATCCACTGTATTATTTGAGAATACAAGGAACTTGAGTTTGTTACGTAAGACATTGTGGTCTATCGTGTCGAATGCCTTGCTGTAGTCTAGTAGAACCAGACACACTATTCCATTCATATTAATTGCCTTGAAGATATTATCACTGATATTTAATAATCCCGTGGTTGTACTGTGGAATTTACGATACCCAGACTGCACAGGAGTATAATTTTCCACAAATTTCAATATTTGTTCTTACATAATTTTTTCAAATACTTTTGATAAAATTGGAAGGAGACAAATTGATCAAACTTTTCCAAATTGAAGATATCTGTTATGTGAACCAGATCAACCCATCTTCGCCTGATGTAATGAAGAGAACGGTTTTGATAGTTGCAAGTCATCTTGGAATGGGTTTAAGCGAAGAGTAATCCACAATAATATCAATGGGGACTATTCGCTAATGTCGTTCATAAAACCATATGCAGACAAGACTTACTGCTCTTGAAAATAGCAAACATCTGACGAAAAATTATACAGTTATTCTCTGGCCAAATACACTTGGTCCATATTTTGAAAATAACTTCATCAGCAAAATGGAACATACCAAGATCATCATTATAACGGAACCATATCATCATAATGAAAATTATACTTCGAGCCACGTTCTCCTAGACCAAAATGGTAGTCACGCATTCTCGTGCTACTAGTCACTATTTTCAACAAAACAAAAACAACACATCCTTATCTCTTTACTCATTGTGTCCGGGACATGACATCATTACGTTTTTGAGTTCTTTAGCGACTACACGGTTTGTGAACAAAGTTAATTTGAATTTGTGCGAGAAAATGCCAACGGGAAAAAAAAATCTGTTTGACAGTATCAAAAGAAACTGAAGAAATTGGAAGGAATGATAGCTGAATCATCGTCTTTAGAGTCTGACAGTAAGTTAGACTTCTCAAGAAATCTCAAGCATATTTTGTGATATGCAAACGAGATAAAAATTACTGAATTCGAAAGGTGAGAGCTGAGAACTGTTGTGCAGTTTTTCTAAAACTTATTACAAAATGGAATCAGTTTGTGCCGTTCTTTCCAATTCTCTGCGATGAATAGAAACATTGCTGTACAATGTTTTCGTACTTTATCGCCATTTTTGGCTCCAAACCTAATATAAAAGGAAAACGGTTTGTGCCGTTTTTTCCAATTCTCTGCGATGACTAGAAACATTGCTGTACAATGTTTTCGTCCTTTATCGCAATTTTTTGCTAATGATAAACAAGATATATCCTTTTTTATTCATGGATATCAATGAAAAGTGTTGTCTATTAGGTAAATCGAGAGGATGGAATACGAAGTAACGGAAGAGAGTCCGAAATCTATACAAAGTGTCTGAAAATAGGGGGGAGAGGCGAACAGCACCCTCAGAAAATACGGGGCAGCCAGCCAGCTGCTGCAGTAAAAATTTTTGTGTCTTTTAGTTACAGAAACCACAGATTATCACAGATTAATTTCCCTGAGAAATGTGCTATTCTGAGAGGGCCAGCTCTAGGCTAGGAGTTGGAAAATTTTCTACCTCCAATTGAGAGGAAAAAGATAAAATAATTTGTAATATCCAGTATAGGATGTAGGTGCTTTCTGTTCTGGAAGTCTCTGAACAGCATATTCAATGTAGATATTTTTGATACCAGTAGTTGACGCGGGTAGGTTGTTTTGTGAGACTCATCACCTGTTATCAGTATATAGACGCCATCAGGATCTATCTTTGTTGAACCAGGTTTCTCAGAGAGTAGCAGAAACACACAATTAAAAAATGGGCACCCTTTTATTGGTCCAAATTTTGGGGAACGCTGCAAATCCACCAAGTCTATTCAAAAATCATCCTGACATAAAAAAAATATAAAAGAAATCATCTTCCACACGGCAATCCCAGGGATGTGCTAATTATTCAAACTCTCAGTGCCCCCACCAAGATATAAGCTTACAATCGGGTGTTTGCATTTAATAAAAAGGTACAACAAGAAATCATTGAACAGTGAAAAGAAGACAACATATGTACCGCGTCGACGTCAACGTTAACTTCAAGAGTATCGAAGGTAAACAAGAAATTTGCTGGTAAAATTTTCCTTTTTAAAGGAAA
Source organism: Gonioctena quinquepunctata (assembly GCA_018342105.1). NCBI lineage: Eukaryota > Metazoa > Arthropoda > Insecta > Coleoptera > Chrysomelidae > Gonioctena > Gonioctena quinquepunctata. The sequence goes on from JAFIRS010004819.1 coordinate 47,872, forward strand.
ATGGTCACAACTAACATCCGATCAATTCATTCTTCCGTGTGGAAGGATTATAAATACCTTTTCGAATTACCTATACAAGTTCACCCTCCAACGCTGGTTGAGAGAATTAAAACTGAAATATGTAGGTTGCAGACTTGTATTGCCAAATTACTGAATATGGGTCAATTATTAGATATAAACACAAGAAAGGCGAATTTTTATCGTCATACTGGCTTGTTCCAAAGGCAAATGGAGATTTTAAATTTGTTTTAAATTGCAAAATCATTAACAGATTCATCCACACTAAACACTTCAAATTCAAACAGTAAAAAATATTATTCCAGAAGAATCTGTCATGTATAAAATTGATCCAAAGATCCAAACTTTGTTGATACCATTTGCAAATATTATAGGAAACATCTTGAATTCATTTTCAATGGAGAAGTTCTAGAATTTACCTGTCTTCCTTTTGGACTTGAGTACAGCTCCATATCTTTTTGCAAAATTTTGAAATCGATTAAGAATCATTGTGTTATTATCAATAGAGATTATTTGGATGATTTTGTAATGGATTACTCAGCTGATGAATGCTCTCAAAATACACTCGGAATTATTACAATCACTGGATTTTGAAGTCAATTTTGAAGAATCTGACTTGGAACCGAAAAATATGTGTATATATTCAGAAAGAAGTGAAAATTCGAAAATTTTACGAATTTTTGGGATTTATTATTCTTATTTGCCCACCTTACAAGTATGGATGAGCTAATATTGATATATTTGAAAAAATAAAAATAGAAATAGATTCTCAGCTAGAAATTATTATAACTATGATGCAAGCATGCAACTCCATTTAAATATTAAAGATGAGTTAGAATGGTGGTTTGAAAATAATCAGAATTTGTCGAAAGCCATTCGAAGTGAATCTTTTGACTTAACTATTTATACCGGTGTTTGGGGGACTTTCTTTGGGCCCTTTACGGCACAGGAAATTTGGAAGGACAATGAAAGGGAAATGTATATAAAATCACTGGAACTTTTGGCGGTATTTTATGCACTTAGATGTTTTGTGGGAAATGCCGATATATTTTAAGAATTAACAATACAACGGCAATTTAGTATATAAATGAGATAGGAGGAACCAAGTATTCCAACCTGAATCGGATTTCAATAGACATTTGGGAATGGTGCGAAATGAAAAATGTTTTTATTGTTGCATCTTACAACAAATCAATAGATAACACTAGCACCGATAGAGAATCACGGTGTATGAAAATAAATACAAAATATTCTTTGAATTATAATATAACATTGAAAAAAATCTCCTGAAGTTTAGACAGCCTGAGATGATCTCTTGACATCATATTTGAACGCAAAATGTACTAAATGTGTTTCATGGAAACATGATCTACCATTTTTTCTCATAGCCAGAGGTATCAATAAGAATTATAGAAGATGAGGAAGATGGCATCGCTGTGGTTCCAGATTGGGCTACTCAACCGTGGTATCCCATATTTGGGAGTTGAGTGTATCAAAACCCATTTTATTCAAACCCAGTGCTAAACTTTGCTCCTTTAAGAGAGAGCTATCCAATTTTGGAGAAGATTGCCCTGGTGGTATCCAGATTATCAGGGAAGCATACGAGAAGAAAAACTCACCAATAACATTTCTCCTTGTGTTTAAATATTCTTTAAGTCAGAATACACAAGCTCTATATAATATTTCATAGAAAAAATTGTGGCTGATTTGTGAACCAAACAAAGTTCAAGTTCTAAACTTATCAATTACTGACATCCTCAACTTTTTAGACCACGAATTTGAGAACGGCACACTTAATTACCAATGGGCTTCATTAAAGTTTATTTTTTCAATTAACAATATTTGTTGGAAAAAAACTTATGAGGGGACCGTTCAGGTTAAAACCCACTTTTTCCAAATACAGTCTAACATGGGTCGCTCATAATGTAATTAAATATTTATCTGGACTATATCCATAGAATTCTGTATCATTTGAACAACTTACTTTTAACTTTAGTAAAATCAAACTCCAGAATATAAGGTTATTGGAGATTCATATACATTTTTTATCACTGATATTATAAAAACTTTTAATCCAATACACCCCGGCCAGTTTTGGATTTTTCGGAAGAGCCCTGAAGTATGCGACGCTCTAACGCTACAGTATTATATGTATAGAAACATTAATGTTCAGACTAGTGAGTCCTACTGTGAGATATTTTCTATAGCTTAAAGTCGAAATAAACTATTGAAATACACTTTTTGTGAACTTTTTTACTTTTCGTCAAAATTACACGTCACTGTCAAAATCTCTTTTTTTCCAATCATAAATAACAAAATCAACACACTTTCATAAATATATACAGAGATATCAAAATAACTATAACATTCTCCCCCTCTCGATGAAATAACTTCTTCTCGTGTGTTCCTCTAGTCTTTCATTCAGTTAAGTCATCGTTGTGGAGTAATTTACATATTTTGGCAACCGGTCGTTTGTAAATTCCAAATTGAGTTTTCACTTCAACTACTCGAACCTTTCCATCTTTTCCTTCATAAATCTTCTGAATTTTTCCAAGCGGCCACAAATTTCTTTGCAAAGTGTCATCCACAACCAGAACGATATCATTTAGTGCGATACAGTCTTTTCCTTCAAACCATTTCGTTTGTTTATTCAAGTTGAGTAAATACTCTTTCTGCCATCTTCTCCAATAAATGTCAGCTAGTGCCTGGGAGGCCCTCCATTGTTTTCTAGAGCTCACTTCTATTTCTTCAAATTTTTCGTTAGATGGTGCAGCTCCGTTGGAACAGTTGAGTAAAAAATGATTGGGTATAAGACTTTCAGGGTCCAAGGGATCACTTGATACATATGTAAGTGGTCTACTATTCACCATGTTTTCGGCTTCGGCTATAAGAGTTTTGAGAACTTCTTCTTTTGCTTCAGTGGTACTTAGCTTCCGAATGTAACCTTTTTTTAAATATTCCTCAATTTTACTACAATAGTCTTTTGCAAAAACATCATTTCTGTCCATTTTTCTCTCCATACATTTGAGACGGTTTAGTGCTACAGCTTTACTATCTGGTAATGTCACAATTTCGTTCTTCCACAAAAGTCCCATTTCGAAATGATTTCCAACTCGTTTAATAGTATTTTCCATTATGTTCACAGCTTTATCGTCTTCTTTAATCTACCGTTTTCCTCTGAACATTTCATGCCAAAATTTTCTATCTTGAATGAATCTTTCACTAACTTATCGATTTTTTCGTAGACTTCCTCATGAGACTTTGAACAAACGTGGAATATTAGAGAATTTTCAGAAGCCTCTTTTCCTTGAGGATATCTACCATGTACTACCCAGCCTAATAGTGTTTTCGAAACAAATGGTGCATTCCAAAAACTCTGAAAGATTTGCCTAGCAATTGTTAAAGCACATTGATCCTGGCCAAATGAGAATTGTTGGTTGTGCATCGAAAAAGGAACATACAGGCGTTTCTTTGATATATGGATATGATTCACCCATTTTTTTCACATCCAAAGTTTGCTTAGGTAGTGACAGTCCATTGACAGTTCTGACGTCTTTTATTCTATATTTTTTGGAATTTTCCTCAATTCCGGATATTTCCAAGGATACTTTTCTCGAGTTCTCTTCACTTTTTGTGACATTATTGAGCCACTGGTAACAGAGTGGTTCCAGAGGTCCATCAAGTCCTATTTCCTGAGCAATACGGCTGTCGATCATTGTCGTCGTAGCAGCTTCATCAAGTAAGGCAAAAGTTGAAATTTCCTTTTTTCTTCCTCTCAGTTTCACGGGAATTATCCGCAATAGGATTGTAGGGCTTTCTTCTTGAAAGAAATTGATTCTTTCTATGTGGTCGTCTTGATCTAGAACGATATCTGGGGTATTTTCTACTTGTGGTTCATCCCGTTTTTTATAGTCAAGATTGTGTAGAATATTATTATGAAATTTTTGACAACCATCTATACCGCACCTTTGCTTCAATCTACATGAGTATATATTATGTGCTGGCTTCAAACAGTAAAAACAGAGCTTGTTCGAGGTAACTTCTTTCCATTTTTCATCAATTCCCATTTTCCTGAACTTTTGACAATCAGTCAAAAGGTGACTTTTCTGACAACATGGGCATTTATCGAATTTTTTGGTTGAAAATATATTGGCATTCCTTTTAGTTTGGTATTTATCATTTTCGTAGACCCGTTTTTCGTGGAAGTTGTGAGTGTTGATGTCTGCACAACTTGAAGCAGCTATAGCAATTTTTCTCATCCACGCGGAAAATATTTTCAATGTGACATTTTCTTCCACCAAAGATTCTTCGACCCATTTCAGTCGCAGAAATGGTGGCAATTTCATTACAATTTCACTTAGTATCGATGGGTTTGTCATATGCCCAGTGTTGTTGAAAAGTTCCATGGTAGTCACTAAATTCTCGATCACATTAGAAAAAGGTAAATACGTTTCGAATCGTCCTTCTTTTTGGAGGAGTAGCTCGTCGAACTTTATCTACTAAATTCGAAATTATGAGTTCAGGTCTTCCAAACGTAATTTTCAGGGTTTCTATGATTTTTTCGACGTTTCTTGGTGCTACAAGAAGCGGTTGTACTGCCTCTCTGGCTTTCCCTTTTAAACACCTTTGAAGTCGTATTATATTCTCTTCCTCACATATATTGAAAATTTTGGGGGAATGTTCAAATTGGCTGTGAAATATGGGCCAGTCTTCTGGATTTCCATCGAAAAATGGTAGTTTGGATTTGACACTTCTCGTTCTTTCGTTGTAATTCACTTTATCAGCGTTTATTTTGAAAGTTTCACAAATCTGATTAAAATTATCACTGGTCATTGTTATGAAATTATTTGTCGTTGGAGGTACATAGTTGTCTGTTTCTTCGGATTTCCAGTTATCCACCTTTTCTTGAAAAGTCATTTCTCTCAAGTCAAAAATACTTTCAGCACCAGAAATTGTTGACTTTTTAGATGAACCTTCCTGAATAATTTCTCGTCTCAGTTGAGCTTCTTTTATTATCATTTCAGCATCTATTTCTGCTTTCCTTCTTTCTATTTCTGCTAATTTTCTTGCTTCTTCTATTTCTATTTCTAAGAGCTTTCGCCTCGAATTCGATTATTTCGTTATTTTAGATTCAACTCTTGAAATAGATTTATCGTGGGTACATGATGGATGAGTGGATTTTCGTGACTCTGTGGCTTGTTTCAAATTATCGGGTGCATCTTCATATCTTTCTGGAGGGATTCCTTTGGTCTTTCTCTCACTTCTTCTCGGTATGGACATGTTCCAGATAGGGTTTTTCCTCGTTTTTAGCTCGAAGGACCAATGTTCAGACTAGTCAGTCCTACTGTGAGATATTTTCTATAGCTTAAAGTCGAAATAAACTATTGAAATACACTTTTTGTGAACTTTTTTACTTATCGTCAAAATTACACGTCACTGTCAAAATCTCTTTTTTTCCAATCATAAATAACAAAATCAACACACTTTCATAAATATATACAGAGATATCAAAATAACTATAACAATTAAGAAACAAGACCGGAGAATTATTTATAAATCATAGGAAACCATCAACATTTTCAAGATGTATTAAATCTCTATTATCATGTTCAGATATAGACATCTCTATTCTCAAGTTATATAGTGCTCGGCACGCATCTACTTCAGCAGCTTAGCGTGCTAGTATAAGTTTAATGGCAGAAGGGTCTGCGAAATCCAGTGCTTTTGTCAGAATACAGACCTCTGGTAGACGAAACAGCCTTTGGGCCTATGTAAGATTTCCGAAAAACAAAACAAAAAACAAAAAGAAATGAAAATTGTAAATGTTCAATCATGATTTGTTTGAAAATATGAACAGAATGTTCATAAAATCAGATGTGGAATCATCTGCGACTGGAAGATAAACTTTAGTCACTATCTTCCATCGTTCAAGATAACCTCTTGTGGGATATTCATGTTGAAAAGGGAAACATTGAATAAATATTGAATAGAAAGATTTTTCTGTCTGAATTGAAAAATCCACAACAAAATTGATTTTTTCATAATACATTTTCGATGTATTAAGATAGAATTTCTAGTTGTAAATAAACAGTAATTCTGGTTATATTGGTCTGTAGTATATATTAAAAGAAAGATAAATGTACATAAAAAAAAAGAATTTGTATATAAGTATGTATATATATACGTATTTTTTCGCCGAGTTAATTAAAATGGAATAATTTCTCAACAAAATAGTGGAATTTGTTCAGTTAAGCTCTAAATATCTACCATTTTGGTCTAAGAGAACGTGGCTCGAAGTATAATATAAGATTAAATGACTTACCTGTAAGGAAATTCAATCTTTATTATACGAGAAGCCACGTTAGATTAGACCAACCCTCCTCTTTCTTTTGGAAAAATAATTATATTGAAAAACCCACCCCAAATCATCTGAACAAATTCCAGTGGCTATACCACAAAAACGTAATGATGTCATGTCTCGGGTAAAATGAGTAAAGATATAAGGTTGTTGAAAGTAGTGGCTAGTAGCACGAGAATGCGAGACTACCATTCTAATCGAACGTGGCTTCTCGTATAATAAAGATTGAATTTCCTTACAGGTAAGTCATTTAATCTTATAATATTTAGACAACATCACATACAAACAAAAACCTGTCTCTAATCAAGAAGCTTCACTACAAACAAATAAAAAAAGTTCATATTTTAGAATGCGATGACATTTTACGAAAGTCAAACTTGTCAAATAATGGTCACAAATTGAACAAATCAGGAAAGTAGCACTTATCAAGGACTTACATTGAAGAAGAAACAGAGATGGTGAAACAAAACGAAAAAAATTCTTGCCTCTCTAATTCCAGTGGGGGAGACAAGTGCCAAACACTAGCTAATCCACGGAGTGCTCCAAAACAAGTGAGAGAAAAACGAAACCACCTGAATATAGAAGATGAGTTACAGAGAGCCCAAGAAGAAAGCACCGAGACAATCAGAAATATAACAGATACAAATGGTTCAGTAACTGTGGACAAAACAAACAGTTTTTTTTATCCGCGCCTATCCCAAATACAGTTATCGCTAGAGTGAGAACTAGTGATATTTGCACGCAACCACTCAAAGGGAAAATATTTTACAATTTGAACATTTTTCATATGAATGCGGAAAGACTAAATATCAAAAATAACGACTTTCTACTTTATATGAATGAAACCAAATATGATATAATGTGTTTTTCTGAAACTTGGTTTTGTGAAGCTGAAATAAATTTGTATCAGTTCAAAGATTTCGACGTAGGCTCAGCATTCTGCAGAAAAAATGTTGAAGGCGGGGGCACTATAATATATGTAAATCAAACAATACTTTCAAAACCCGTAGATAAATTGAATGAAATGTCAATTCAATGTCATTGTGAAATTGCAGCAGTTGAACTTATAATCTCCGATCCTGAAAATCACCGCATACCAATTTTGAATCAAATTGGACCATAATCACAAAACTCGTCCTCCATCTTGTGGCCGCCATCTAGAATTAATGAATTTTGACAAAAATTTCATAATCTCCTACCCCGAAAACTCCCACATACTAATTTTGAATCGAATCGGACCATACTCACAAAACTCGTTCACCATCTTGGAGCCGCCATCTTGAATTTATGAATTTTGACAAAAATTTCATAATCTCCTACCCCAAAAACCCCCACATACCAATTTTAAATCACATCGGACCATAATTACAAATCTCGTCCGTCATCTTGAAGCCGCCATTTAGTTTTTTTCTCACTTATAATTGCACGAGAGGTTTGTATTTTATTGGGTAAATTTGGGTTGTTTAATGAGAAACTGTTGCCTAGCAATTAGACGAGAAAAACTGTCAACTATTAAAAACGCGACATCGAAGGTGGAGCGTTTTTAGGTTGACAGTTTTTCGAGTCAAATTACTAAAGGAAACAGTTTATTTAGAATTTTTTTTTTTTGGTTTTGTCATTATAATTTTTTTAAAGCTATGATTTTACAATAGAAATTGGTTGAACTAAGAATCTCTATTTCATTTCCTTGGATTTTATGCTTTATTCTCATATCTTGGTTGAGCGGGCATTCTTCGAGTATATGTTTAACCGTCAGTTGGCAACCGTTGCATTGTTGACAGAGCGGTGGATTTTCTGAGCACATCAGGAAACCATGTGTAAGACGTGTGTGTCCTATTCTGAGTCTTCTAATGATTGTTTTATCTCTTTTTTTCATTTTGGGCATGGAAATAGCTTCGATCGACTGTTGGATGGTGTGTAGATGTGTGACCTTTGCATCCCAGGTATTTTGCCACTTTCGCCGGATGCTTCTTTTGAGGCTTGATTTTAGATCTGTGTGGAGCTGGATATGTATTAGAGGTGAATCTGATAGTGATGCCTCTTTGGCAGCTCGATCGGCTAACTCATTTCCGATGATTCCTATATGTGATGGGACCCAAATAATAGTTATGGATACTCCTTTCTCAGCCAGGTCCTGGTAGGATTTATGTATATTCTGGACTATGGGGTGTTGTGTGTAGATGTCATTTATTGATTTAATGGAAGAAAGAGAGTCTGTGCATATTGCAATATTTTGATGATCATTTGAACACATCCTTAAAGCTTCCGAGATTGCGTAGAGTTCGCCAGTATGAACACTGCAGATGGGAGAAAGCCTTCGTTTAGCCAATGTCCTTTGTGATGTGACTACTGAGCATCCCACATTGTTTTCGTTTTTGGAGGCGTCAGTGAATAGAATCTCATCGAAGGAACATCCGTTTTTGAGATGAAGGAATTCTTGTCTTAGTATTTCGTTGGGTGTGTCTAGTTTATTGTATTTACTCAGGAGGATATTTGTGTTTGGTATTTTTTTTAACCAAGGGGGAATGCTGGAAGGTCGGGTTTGCGTAGTGTGTGTTAGGTTTATGTTTTCTAATAATGGTTTTAGAATAAGTGATGTCGGTAATATAGATCTGGGGGGAGGTTGGGTAGTTGGGTGCTCTTGGTTGCTAACCAGTCTATAGACTGGGTTATTGGGATTCGCAGATACTCTAGCAAAATATAAAAGTGCTTGTTGTTGATGACGTAGGTGTATTGGAATCTCGGAGGATTCGCAATATAGGCTGTAGGAGGGACTAGACCGGAAAGCACCAAGGCAGATACGTAGGCAGGTGTTTTGAATGGTGTTCAGATTATTCAATGTGGATTTGGGGGCAGAGAGAAATATTGTGCTGCAATAATCTAATTTGGATCTAATTAGAGCTCGATAAATTTTTAGAAGGCTTTCTTCATCTGCGCCCCATTGAAAGTGGGAGAGAGATTTCATGATGTTCATGCGTTTGAAACAGTTAGTTTTGATTTCTTGGACATGTTGCTTCCAGGTCATTTTGCTATCAAATATGACTCCAAGGATTCGAGCTGATTTTCTACTTTCAATGGATCGCCATTGAGGGTTATATGTGGAACGTGGATGGTACGTCTCCTACTGAAATTCATAACTTTGGATTTGGCTGCTGAGAAATTAAATCCCGTATTTTTGGACCAGCGACATATGTTGTCTACAGCATTTTGTAGAATAGCACAGGTACTTGTTGTATTCCTCCCATGACAAAAGAGTATCAGGTCATCGGCAAATAGGGCAAATTTAATAGGAGGTTGTATGGAGGAGCATATGTTGTTAATAGATAGGATGAATAGGGTGGAACTCAGTACAGAGCCTTGAGGTACTCCATTAACTACGTTGAATGAGTTAGATAACACCCCATTCACACGTAGTTTAAATGATCTATCAGATATGAAGTTTTGAAGAAAGTATAAAATGTTTCCAGTCAGGTTTAATTCATGGAGTTTACTCATGATCACAGATTTTGGGGTTGTGTCAAAGGCACTTTCTATGTCTAGAAATAGTGCAACAACGTCTTGATGATTTGTTATTGCTTCAGAAATGCCATTTTGGAGGATGACGAGATTGTCTAAAGTAGATCGGTTCGGTCTGAAACCTGATTGGCAATCACTTAGGATTTTATTGTATTCAAGGTACCAGAGAAGTCGTTTATTAATCATCTTTTCTAGAAGTTTACACATGGTGCAGGTTAGCGAGATAGGTCTGTAGGAACTTGGAACTGGCTTGAGAGTTCCTGTTTTTTAACGGGTTTTTTCGATTGTAAAGGGCAAGAAGTTTCTGCAGGGAGTTAGGATGTAAATTCTTTAGGAAAATGAATGGTATGTCGTCTGGGCCAGGAGCAGAGTTTTTAGATGACAGAAGAGCTTCTGTCAATTCTTCAACAGAGAAAGGGTTATTGAGTGGGTCTGAAATGAGTGGGTTTGTCGTTTGGACTTGTGAAGGCTTATGAGTTATATTTACATTATTTTGTTTCAGGATTGTTTTGTCATGGAAGTATTTGGCTAAGTGATTGGCAATTTTTTGTCTTCAGTGATAATTTCATCTTGGTTAATCAGGGCGGGTATTTTGTAGGAGGTGTTGTGCCACGCATGTGTTTTATTTTATTCCAGATTTCAGTAGGAGGGTTGTGGATGAAATTGAGTTAGCGTAATTGTTCCAGGAATCTTTTACTTGATTTTAAAATTTTTTTTTCGTTGCGCATAAGTTATTCCACCATGGAACTACTTTTTTATTGGGGTTTCTGCGCATAAGTTATTCCACCATGGAACTACTTTTTTATTGGGGTTTATTGTGATTTTTCCTATGTGTTTATCTGCAGACTGTATTAAGCAGGTTGTAAAATTTTTAATATCGTCATCGATGTTTTCTGAAAATGTTAGTGTGTCTGTCTGTTCTTTTACACATGTTTGGTAATTTTCCCAGTTTGCTTGTGCGATTTTCCATTTGGTGATTGTGGTTGTTTGTTTTGATGTATTGCCACTTATTAAAATAGGAAATGATTACTGTCATATAGGCTATCAAGTGTATTCCACCTGAGTTCAGAAGCTGTTATTGGGTCACTGAAGCTAAGATCGATATTAGAAAAAATTCCTGAAGCTATATTAAAGTGTGTATTGCTACCTGTATTCAGAAGACATATATTTGGGTGATGTATTATATCTTCTATTATTTTCCCTCTGCCGAAAGTGGAGTCTGATCCCCACATGGTGTTGTGGGAGTTGAAGTCACCTACTAGTATAAATGGTCTTGGAAGTTGACTTATTAGGTCTGAAAGTTCGTTGGGAGTGAGGGTATGGTTTGGAGGAATATATACATTGCAAATAGTAAGTTTTTTGGGGCACCAAACTGATATCGCAACAGCTTCTAAATTTGTGTTCAGGAGAAGTTGTTCAGAGTAGATGTCATTTGATGCGAATATTGAGGTACCTCCGCTGGCTCGTACGCATGTAGTTCTGAGATAGTGATAACTGATGAAGTTTTTCAGGCGTGGATTGTGGGTCGGTTTAAAGTTTGTTTCTTGTAAACAGATGATGTCTGGATTAGTGTCTGAGATAAGTTGGTGGATGCGTTCAAGACGGGATAAAACCCGTCACAATATCCATTGAACAAGATTGACTTCTATAGTGATTTAATTGAGTAGAATGAGTGTTGTGACAAGGAGGACTGAGATGCATATGACATGGTATCATCATCAATGGGTGATTTCGGGGAGCGAAGGTATGCTGCTCGTGCTACCTGATTCAATTTGTTCGTTTTGTGTTGGTCTTTTATCTTTTTGTTATTCTGGTGAATCGGTTTTAGTAGATCTTTCTTCAAGGGCATTATATATTACGTACATGTCAGAGAGTAATGCTTGTATATTATTTGTGAATTTTAATGCTTCATGGTAGGGGTTATTATTTCCATAGGTATTTCCTAGGAAGGCTATGAAGTTTTCAACAGGGAGTATGAATGTTCCATTATCTTTCTCATAGGCTTTTCTAATATTGAGACTTGTGGTTTTTGTCACGCAAGAGTTATCTGCTTTAAATTTTTTATTTTTCCTTTCTTTCGGTTGTTTTTTATCAGAGATTACAAGGTCGATTGGGGGGGGCATTGGATCTTTCAAATTTGGGGGAACGAGACTGTCGTCGTTTATGCTAGATACTTCACTAGTGGTTGGTGTTTGGGGGTGGTCTCTTTTTGTGCCTGTGACTTGATGTATTGGGGCTGAATATTATTATCTGTTTCAAAGCAGGTGTGACTGAGTTTGTGTTAATATCTTGTGGTTGAATAATGAGGTTTTGTGTTTGGGGTTAGGATTTGGTTTGGGCAGTTGTTTGCAATATGACCTGATTGTCTGCAAACAAAGCACTCCATTCTGTCAGTGGAGATAAAAATTCTATGTTCAGTACCTTCGTATGTGACCAGTAGCGATGTTTGGAGCTCGAAGTTGTCATGGGGTGGAAATACAAAGACTTGTCGCCTGAAGCTAAGAATATGGTTATACTCGTCTCCAGGAATACCGGCTCTTAGAAATGAGATAGGTGAGGCTAACTGTAAGTTAAGAGATTTGATTGCGTTCTCTGCAAGATCATGGGGAATTGACGGGGATATGTTTGAAATTAAAATGCGTTTTGTTGGAGAGATAAGTCTACGGATAGAGAGGGTAAGATTTTCAATATTTACGGTTGGATTTGTTTTCAGTAGTTCGTCAACGTCATTTGGGCACGATAGATAAATGCAAATTCTGTTATTAGAAATTTTTGAGGCGAACGTGATGTGTTTGGCTCCTATTATATCTCCTATGGCTTTAACGTAGTCGAATAGCTTGAGGTTGTCTTCGGCGTGTAATACAATTGCTTGATTCTTTTTTGGAAACGTTGGCTTTGGCAATGACTTTGCTACTGAGACGTAGGAGGAACTTGGACCGGCGGCGGCAGGTGTTTGATGATTCGTGGTATTTGGCATATTAGGTTGAGATACTGTATTATTTTCACTGCTTTCGTAGTCAAAAGCAGCGGGGTTGGAGTTGATCATAATAATAAATTTATCAGTGTAAGCGGGCCTTTACGCATCTTAGCGTTTCCCTGGTTGCCTACGTCGCCGGCCTCGGCGACGTGTGATAGAGGAGGTCAGGCGAAACAAGTGCAGGTGTCGCTTATCACGATATGAATAACGATAAAAAGGATTCTATTTACCAGTTTTTGCGTGAACTATTGTTTGGTGTTGCTTTGTTACGTGATTCGTGGCACTTTTGAACGTTAATTCACACTGTCACACTACTTTTTAAACACGCAGGAATTCTATATGGCTTTCAAGAGCGAGGAGCTAACTTTAGAGATGTTTACTCGTCAAAATCTCGAACAGCTCTATCTATTTAGAATTTGAACAACACAAATTTACCGATATCAATACAAACATCGAGTGTAATTCGGCAGAACAATTTAATGAATAAGAAATTTAGAAACATATCAATGCAAACTTTATTTATTTTGGCAACCAACACCGCGATAATTGATAAACAAATGAATAAGTGAAAAAACCACTAGTGCATTTGTTGCTGTAAAAGTTGCAGCTAACTTTTGCCGCTGTAAAAAAAAAAAAAAAAAAAATGCGATTTTTTATACATGAGTTGAATTGTCTAAGTGCGAATTTACACGATCCAATAAAATTGATCAATAAATTGAACAATAAAATTGACCAATATGGGTTATATTTACACCTGACAATTTATTGGTCAATTTTGGCAACAATTTTTACTCAGGAATATCAACATACTGACAAGAAATGGTTCAACTATAGGCGAAGTTCCGAATATTATTCAATAGCTTATTGAATTTACTCTGGTCCATTCTTAAATATCGTTTGAATTATTAGGATCTGCACTCAGGAATTTTTCGTAAACTAATGTCGTTTCCTTTCCCTCTTTTCTCAATCCAAGACCTAATTCTATTCAGCAATGCACATTGCTGCGAATGTAATGCAACGTAAATTATGTTTTTTTTTTCGGTACTATCATTTTTCTCGCGGTTAGGGTAGGGTATGTGAAATCGCGTAACTAATAACATATAACCTGAAAATCTGTTCTAGCAGGCATCCAATTCATGGCCAAAAGTTACTGCAAATTGTCACTAAAAATTGATGAAAAATTAGAACCGATTCTAAATTCATCAATTCATTGGTCAAGTTCAAATTGACGACAATTTTCTGTTTACACCTATCAATAAAATTCAGGGTCACAAAAATGACCAATTTATTGGATCGTGTAAATTCGCACTAACAAACAAAATTCCATAATGCATTGTCATCGGAATTATAAACACCTGCCAAATTTAAAATCAATCGGACGACTAGAAGTCGGTCAGAATTCACTTGCAAGATTTGACCCAAACTAACAAACGAACGAACTAACTAACAAGTGAAACTAAATAAAAGCTTGTAAAAATGATTCACTGTTCTCTTTTAATTTGAGTCAGATTATATAGATATATTAGAAAGAATTTAGAGAGATTTGAATCCTTCACAAACTTTTGATTTGAAAGTTGAAAGTTTATACAAAAATAGAAACGCCCTTTTTGTTTCCAATAAAAATTTCCAATTGTTTCTGACACATGATTCGTTAGCTTGATTGCTGGCAATTTCAGAATAAATAAATGAATTCTGAAATCTAGCTTTCCGACTGGGGACTACGATTGGCAAAAATATATCAAAATTTTTTGAAAGTCGTGAAGTCCCCAATAGGTAGTATTTCTATTGAAATCTACCTGAAGGTATGATATATTATGGACATCGCTTAGACTATGCTAAGATGTCTAAAAACCCTGGTGAATGAACTGATTCGATATTGTTTAGATTTTCGAGGGGACACCACCTGTTACTTCAACAGAGCTTCTCTCTCTGTGGTAGATGGCGCCGTCCAAAAATGTTTGTCTATATTCTCGCTTAATGTCAGAACTTAATTTCTGACATCTGCAGCATCTTATATGAAATTATTTTCAGTGTTTTGTCGGTATCTATGCGTTTTCCATCTCTTCGATTTGAAATTTCTTAGCTTATTCCTGAGTTTGTTCTTTAAAAAATCACTCGTTCATCAGTTCATTAGTGCGTGAGGAATTGTTTACTTTCAGGTAGTGTAGTGTGTAAGGATACTTTTTGTATAATGGACCACATTTGTATTTTGTGTGGATAGTATAAAGCAGCAGATTCGAATTTACTCCTGTATTCAGTACCAAAAGCAAGTACAAATCTTGACGAATTGACTAATAATGATATTTCCATAGTTCATCATATTGTATGCATTGAATTTTATATTTTCTGAAATTAAATGACAATTTCATTTCCAATTCTCCGTCTGTCAAAATGCAGTTAACCTCAAATTCAAATGGTACGAAATACGAAAAACAATACGACAGTGCTTTCTTTGTGCAATGTTCGGGGGCTTCTTATTCTAGTTTTGGTATTGGTGAAGTTCGACAGATGTCTCTTTTCAACCAATAGCAAAGCTAGAATTAGAACCCGCGAACAGTTCGCCTCAAGAAGAAATCTGAGGAAATAAATATACCCTGTTACTGAATTGAAACTAAAACGAAATTGGCGCCATCTGACACGCTAGTAATCTCTATTATCAAGTAGGCCAAGTGTTCCCAAGTCGATCCCAAACTTCTACAGGTATAAGTGCAAGCACCAGAGTTTTTATACATCTTAGACTATGCTCTATATTTTCAATTTGTGATAGAAGCCAATAACATATGAATTATGTCAAACTTGCAGCGATTTGAACTGTCACCATGTCGAAGAAACAATCCAAAATTGGAAAATCCGGAAAAGATAGACAACTTTCCAGCGTAAGCACTCGTCGTGGTACTGTGGACAAACTACAACACATCCGGAGTTCCCACAGAGGATCTCAAATTCAAGAAAGTGTAGTAGGGGCGTTCCCAGATGTGGTAGAAATAACTCGCCAGAAGCCTGGAGCTATAAAAATAACTTTGGAATTTTATCAAAACGTTGTAAGTATAAAATTTGTTTGTTGACTAGAAATGTTGAAGAGAAAGAGAGGTAAATATCCGGTAAGGACACTCCTGCTCTCCGAAAATAGCTGAATGACTTTTCTTACTTGTTTTTTCCGCCTGAACACGAATCCGGAAGAAACGCGGCAGTCTCATACCGTTTTCGAGTTAGACAGCTTTTTTTGATTCAGCACACGTGTTTTTCAAGCATTGTTTTCTCGCGCCAAAATCACTCAGAATGCCTCCTTCTTTTTACCAGCATAAACTACGAACACCAAATCACTCATTTTCGGCACAATTTCGCATAAAATATAGCTGGTGCTAACTAAAAAATCCTTCTTCAACAGTTATATATAGTATTTCTAATCCCAATTGGACCGACATAAAAAGTTTGGTGAAGGATTTCTCTTTCCAATTGCCGCCTTGACATAGGCGTCGGTATATTATTTTCCAGTGGTATTTTTTCAGTTACTTATTCTTACAATCATAGCAATTGATCACCCCATGTAAAAGTAGACACATGTTATCTCAACTGAATTTTATTATTTGTTTCGAAAGGTCTCCAGAAAGTCATATTGATAAAATTAATAACCTAACCTAACCTCACCAACACGCGGCACTGATAAAGGATTAAGGAATTTTGTGAACTGGGTAAATCATGCGGCTTCAGATAACAGATATCCAATCCAGCTAGCCGAGCTTTTATTCCTCAAATATATTTGATAGCGCCTTTACTAATAATCTGGGCAACTAGGCAACTTTTTTATGATTGTACCAGGAACGCTTTGAAAGTAAAAACACTGGTAGTATATAAATATCCCATTTGCCGGACAGTGCGTATGAACACTCCTCGTAGTGCTCATATTTTTATTGCCGTTCCAATTGGGATTAGAATAACTATACAAATAACCACATTTTTTTAATATTAATAATAAAGTTTATTCACAAAAAAAAATATATAACATATCAATAAAAAAGATGAACCGTAAAAGAACAAGTACATATAGATAACCACAGAAGTTGACAGTTTCAGCTTGTGGCTGGTTAATATTATACTAAGAGTTAAGGGTTTAGATTTTGTGATTTGGTGAAAAAAAGATTAATAAAGATCTAAACTAAAACTAGTAAGAGAGTAATAGATAATAGAATATTCTTAAGGTCATTCTACAAGAATACGATTATACAATAAATTACGATTAAGTGTATAAACACATGGCACTTATAAAGCTGTATAACAAATTAGAAAGTTGTTCTCTTCAGAAGTTTTATATGCACGCCCCACAGAGAATAAAACCTGTGCGTGGGGAATTTTACAATATTTATTTTTGATTGTATTCAGCTTTATTTTTATTATTATCAAGCTTAACAGTTTGAATTTATTATGACTAGAATAGAATATAATTTATATCCCAGTATCCATTATTGCGAATAAAGCTCGTCCAATATTGAAACTACTGTTTGGTAGCTAGAGAGGGGGAAAATATGAGTGGACACGATTTGCTGTGGCAGCTTATGCTACGGCGAATCTTCACCAGTGTCGCGCGAAGTGTTCATAAAAGTAGGTACCAATTAATTTGATTGGCCAGTGATTAGTTGGTAAGTAAGAACTTGTCAAAGTATTTGATTTTTACAAAATATTCATGAAAGTTGACAACTTGTCGAAGTATTAATTTTATTACAATCCGTGCGACAAGCTTTTTGAAACCAAATAATTCAACAAAAAATAATTAAATCATTGTCAGCGATGACTTATTTATTTTATACGTTTTTGTACACGGCTTAAATAAAAGCTTGTCTTTAAAAAGTATTTTTATTAGTTATTTTATTTTTTGATTTTTAGTTAGTTCGCCTTAATCTGATCATTTCTAATATTTCATCGTTATTACAAGGTCTCGTTATTACAAGGTCTCCCTGTAATAGGGGAACCCAAGTGAGGATTTCGGGATTTACTAAAGCTCGGCAGATTAATATACAGGGGGATACCTTGTACCCGGTTAAGTGCCTCCACCAAATATGAGCCCCATATATAAGGCCGCCCGTCAAGGATAAAGGATCAGATTAGTAAAAAAAAATTGATCATCAGAAATTCTCGAGCGCGTCAGATTAAGGTAGAGTGAGTTAATTACATGCTAAAAAGTGTATATTCCACTAATCTGAAAATTTGAGAGTGACGCAAAGAAAGGGGAGGTCTACAAAGTTGTAAAAAAAACGTCTTCTCGACATTCTCGAGCGTGGCTAATTTTTTTTATTTTGTAGGCAAATAATTCAAGGATAACGAAAAATATATAATCTGACGATTTCCACAAGCCGAAGTAATAAAAATTCGTCGATGAAGTTTAATGCGTGCAGCTGCGTGATGCCTATATTCCCCTCTCCGCGTTTCTATTCCTCTCTCATTCTTTCTCTATCTACAACCCAGCATTGTACCGACGAGGGAAAAAAAACCTTTGCAATTTCTGATGAATTCAGAAATTTTCCAAGAAGCATTTCTGGATTTGGGATCAAAGGAGCATAATGTGCAGGATTCTTTCAACATCATACAGTCTTTTACTTGCCACTTGTATGGGTTGAAAAAGTTAGACGATGTCAATCAAGCCAGGATTGTCATCTTCAATAAGACGTACAAGGTAAAAGACAAATCACAACCCTTCTCCTTGAGTGTCCGGAATTACGATGCGTGTAACTTGCCACCCTGTCAATCGGAGTTACTCCAGCAAGTGTTACGCACAAGATTCATTGCATGCTTGTGGAGTAATGCCCATAATGCAAAAATTATTGATCTTTCACCAACGGACTATGGATGGAAAGTTGTCGACGGAAAGTTCAAAATGATCTGGTTTGCAGGTGATCAATTGCCGAAAGCGTATGAAGATGTAGTCATAACACCTGATATTCTTGAGGATACTGCAGAATCAGGTATATATTTTCTCCAATAATTAAAAAAACACGTTATTCATAAAAAAAAAAGATTTTTCGTTACAGATACGCAATCTGAGGATGAAATCGAGCCAGAAGAGGAAGATGATTCTACTGATGAAGATGATTAATTAATTAATTTGAAAAATTAAATTTTTTTGAGCATTTTTTTTGATTATTTTCTTATAAATACAAGTATTCTACTTAAAAACATACACTTTTTTATTTGCATGCTATTTCCTGAGCTTTCCAATTAATTAAGTTCAATGATTTAAAAAAAAAATGTTTTTGTCAGATTAGGCGAATCCCTCTAGATAATCGTCAGATTATGAGACAGCACGTCTAGGACATAAAGATGAACCATATATATCTTAATCTGACGCGCTTGAGTATTTCAACATGGCGAATTTTTTTGCACATTATAATAATGGCCGCGAGTTTGCATCACATCGAAATCGTCAGATTATTGAATGAGAGCTTTTTTTAGGTTCACTTAACACCCCCTTAGAAAATCTGACGCGCTCGATTATTTTTCTTTTTTTTTCATTTTCAACCCTTACGTATGACCACCCGCATCATGAAAACGATCAGATTAACATACGAACATTATTAAAAATACGTAGGACATTGATGCTATCAATATCTGACGCGCTCGAGTATGTCCATGCAACAGTATTTTTTTACATACTTGAAAATCTATAG
Source organism: Gonioctena quinquepunctata (assembly GCA_018342105.1). Taxonomy (NCBI): domain Eukaryota; kingdom Metazoa; phylum Arthropoda; class Insecta; order Coleoptera; family Chrysomelidae; genus Gonioctena; species Gonioctena quinquepunctata. The sequence continues at coordinate 67,400 of JAFIRS010004819.1, forward strand.
CCGCTCCCCCCATCGATGAAAAGGTATACATTATATAACATTTTTTTCTTCTCTATGACGCTCGAGTAAATCCCCATTTAGCATCGTGGGCTCCCCTACGAGCTGAAAGAAATCATGATCTCCGACCCCAAAAACTCCCACACACCGATTTTGAATAGAATCTGACCATAATCACAAAACTCGTCCGTCATCCTGAAGTCGCCATCTTCAATTAATAAATTTTGACAAAAAATTCCCAATCTCCAAACCTGAAGACCCCCCCATACCAATTTTGAATGAAATATGACCATAATCAGAAAACTCGTCCTTCATCTTGGGGCCCCCATCTCGAATTTATAAATTTTGACGAAAAATTCATAATCTCCGACCCCAGAAACCCCCCATACTGATTTTGAATCGAATTGGACTATAATCACAAAGTTCGTCCTCCATCTTGAAGCCGCCATCTTGAATTTATGAATTTTGACAAAAATTTCATAATCTTCGACTCCGATTTTACAAAAAATTCCTAATCTCCAAACCTGGAACCCCCCAACCAATTTTGAATGAAATATGACCATAATCAGAAAACTCGTCCTTCATCTTGGGCCACCATCTCGAATTTATAAATTTTGACAAAAAATTCATAATCTCCAACCCCAAAAACCCCACATACCAATTTTGAATCGAATCGGACCATAATCACAAAACTCGTCCGCCAAAAACTACGTCTTGTGTAGCGCCTATACCAAATAATTTGGTACGCCTATGGAATTTCTATTAATGGCCACAGTTCGGGCATCTTCGAGAAGAATTGGTTGTTAGGTAGGGGAAGGCCAAAGTGATCGTTTCAATATTGGACGAGCTCTACATAGTTCTCAAAAGTATCACATATATTAATATAAACAATGAAAAAAACCCTAGTGGGGCGTAGGGAACAAAAATCAATATAACATGAAATCAACATATCTCATCAAATTTAACAAAATAAACTATTATTAACACATACTATTTTCAAATAGAATTAGATAATTGAATTTCACATATAGGAATAATAAGTAAGGAAAATATAAAATACAGTACATAGATGAATAGGAGTAGAAATAAAAAAAAAATCTGCATGGTGATACCATCAGCGCACTTTTTAAAACTGACATTGAAAGAATTCGTCCATTCGATAAAAAACGTGTGAATTTAACAGCTTCTTTAGTTCCTTTTTGAATAATTTAATATTGTCAATATCTTGTATTGTCCTGGGGATATGATTGAAGACTTTTATACCTGTATACAAAGGTCCTTTTCGATTGGTGTCATATTTGATGTTTGGCAAAACTAACTGTTTGTTCTGCCTGGTGTTATGACCGACGTTTATTTTATTGTGCTGCGATTCTGGAATATTATCAATAAGATCTTGTAGATATACAGGTTTATCACTGTGAAGATTTGTAGTCTCTCAAAGTGGGGTCTACATGTTTCACTTGGATCGAGATTAGAGATTGCTCTTATGACTTTCTTCTGGAGATCTACATGCTCCCCAAAATTCAATTTCGTATGAGATCAAGCTGTGAAAGTAAGCATAATTGACGTTGAGCGCCGCACCTGGTCCTAACTCTTTTCTTATCGTTCTTATTGCAAATATGGATTTACTCAGTCTTTTATTTAGATTTTCTATGTGGATACCGAAGTTGGGGTTTTTGTCGATATATAGGTATTCCTAAGAATTCAATACTTTCACACGGCTCAATGTTACCAGATGACGTGACGTTACGCGACCTGTCAAATATGATTTGAAGTGTAAACGGTATACCAGTATAGCATTCATGCTAGATGCATTAGAGTGGTTTTCAGTACAAGATAGGCTTTACAAAGTAGCAATGATATTTGTTTTCAAAACTATTAACGATATGCTACCATCATATTTTGGCGAATTTATTATATATCGAATAGTAGTAGTAATAGTAATTATGAGATAAGACAGATCAATAATTTTCATCTGTCAAGATGCAGCTTAACAAGTTCAATGAAAGTTTTATTTTATAAAGGCTTAAATCAATTCAATAAGTTACCTCAAGACATAAAAAAAACAGCAAAAGTCTATTTATATTCATATCCAAAATTAAGGATTATATGAAAATGAATAATATATTACAGTAATAAAATGATTACTAAAATGTTTTTTTTAATTTTGTTTTCAAATGATGCCGATGTTCCCCTTTTTTTTCTTTTTTAGTTATTGCTCTGTATTTATGACTTTTTAATGTTGTGTTTCCAGGCTGTTAGTGTATAGGCCTGATTTAGTGTTAGATTTAGTTTTCTTCTTTTCTTTTGTATAATACGTATTATTCAAATCTAATATGTATTGATGTATTATTTGTATATTAGGATTTTCCTATGCAATAAACTCATTCATTCAGTATTCATATAAGGTGATGTCTCGTTGATTATATGTGCATATATGGTTTTGCCACAATACGCGAATAGCAGTTCAACACATTAAATTGCAATAAAAATACATAAATGATCAGTTTATGGTCTGTACAAACGTAGTTTTAATTGAAGGATTAAGTGATATCCTAACTATTTTAAACAATTAATCAGATAATCTTATCTTTCCTCATTCTCACTAATCACCTGTCATTCACAATCATCATGAAAACAATAGAAAAAAATGCTAGCGATAAATGGAATCACCTTTCCCACTTTATTTCATTTTTGTCGACGTAACAAACAGCGCCAACTATTACGTAAACGTGATCATTTTATAAAAAAAACACTATTTATGTTTTTTCTCCGATTCCTCTGTCAAACCATTTAAGTTAACAATTCTTTTTTGTGGAACTGAAGTGGTATTGAAATATATAGGTAATGTAATTGATTTTAATTGTTGTTTATAAATTTCTATGACAATTTTCTATACAGGATGAACAACAGTTAAATTGGAATGAAGTACCTAACACATCTTTCATTTCAAAATTGAATATTTCCAGGAAAAATATCCAGAAGGTCGATTTTTATTTTCAGGGTAACATCTTTTCATATGAAAAACTAATGCTCCAGTGCCCCTGTGCCCCCTATGGACCCCACCATGAAAAGGCATCATATATGGAAGGATTAACTTGAATATTTCCCTCCTGTCAAAAATCCCATGTGAATGGAGTGCAATTATCGCAAAATTACAGCGATAATTGCATTGTAGAAAGCGAAAGAGCCCTGCGATAATTGCACTGTAGATAATTCATATCCATGGCAATTTCATCGTACACTTTGATCATACAACGACAATTTATAAGCAACGTCAGCATTCAATATGCGAAAGCAGAATGGCGATGAGTACAAAGAATTTACTGTTAAAACGATTTGGAACGTAACCGCTAAATTACTGATGGAAAAATATTTCACTGAATACAACATCAATTTGAACCCTTTTAATATAATATTGAGTTCAAAGCAGCCAGAGATGCGAAAAATGCCAAGAGAAAACAACTACAAACAGATCCAGAGAAGAGAAAGGAAAGTGCAGTTTTTCTGAAGTACGATGAATTCCAAAATATGGTTCGTGGTTGTGACGAAAACACCCCAAATGGTTTGCAGAAGAAAGTATTTTTTGTTTTTGCTTTTGAATTAGCTTGGCGTGGTGGAGAAGGCCATAAGTGCCTAATTTCGTACTTTAAAGAAGAAGAAAATAACGTAGGTAAAAAAACAGGAAGGATTATTTACGACCCTGTGTTTACTAAGACGGCGCAAGGAGAGGAAAAACCATGCGCTTCATTGAAATGGCTAATAAACAATAAAATTAATCCTGATTTGTGTCCAATTCGACTGTACAAAAAACTCCTAGAAAAGCGGGTTTGAATAAAAACAAAACGACTCATTCTCACTGTAAATCCCGCTTGGAAGTTGAACAGAAAATGGTATAAAGATATTCCTACTGGACGAAATACAGTAAGCAAATGGACTGTTCTACAAGCCAAAGCTTCTGGTTTAAATACAGAGAATATCAAGCTTACTAACCATTCGTTACGAGCTACGGCCGTCTCCAATCTCGCAAAAAGGGGGTGGGCGAGCAGCAACTTATAAAAATCACACGGGCCATTCAAATTCAAAATAAATAACTCCATATCTTGATTTGTTGAAAATATAAACAGGATGTTCATAAAATCAGATGTGGAATCATCTGCGACTGAAAGATAAACTTTAGTCACTATCTTCCATCGTCAAGATCACCATGAAGAAATAGTCAAAAAAATGCGTGGCAATGACGTACCACAGGCACAGCATTCTCAAACATCCTCTTCAGCAGTTAATGCACCGATAGCTGCATTGTCTAACCAGAATACGTATAATAATTGTGTATTTCACTGCAGTTCATGTAATTTTTTATTTAGTTTAACCTTGAATAAATAGTTTCATTATATTTTTACGTATACTTTCATAATATATAAATGAAAAATATTAAAACAAACGTATTTCTGCGTCTCTTCTTTTTTTTTTCCAGTTACGGGCTGGTTATTGATAACAAGCTAAGAATTTATAAATTAATAACGTCAGTATGACAAGTTTACAGTTTATTCGCGAAATATTCCCCCGAATTACACTCGTGCATCAAAATAACCGGATAATTTCGCATTCCAGCGTGTTGTCTTTGAAACACTGCATTCGGTCATTTTCATATTTTGGAGAAAGAGCCCTCCACCTCCAAAAATGAAAATGAATTCATGCAGTTTTTTGACAACACGCTGTCATGTAAAATTATAATTTTAATGCACTTGTGCAATTACTTATGAAAACTGTGCTGATTCTAGTTAAAACAATTTCAATTGTTTCAAATCAGTTCATTAGTTTCCGAGATATTCGACTTTATTCTGGAAACTTTTGAAGTTACTTATCTCGAAAGGTAATAAAGCGATTCTGAAATAAAATTATAGTTAAAAAACTAAAAAACACGTTTATGTAGCAATATGGACTAAAAAGTTAAAACAATAAGAATAAATTTTGAATTGATATGGCCGATACTTGATGAAAATCCATATTAAAGCAAACAAAAGGCACTCACTTCACTAAATGATTTTCACTAAACTGGGTTTACAAAACCACGACACGTGTTTTGCTATACAATAGCTTCTTCAGGTGGATATTACAAAAACACGACACGTGTTTCGCTATAAAATAACTTCTTCAGGTGGAGGTGTAATCTCCACCTGAAGAAGCTATTGTATAGCGAAACCCAGTTTAGTGAAAATGATTTAGTGAAGTGAGTGTCTTTTGTTTGCTTTAATAAGAATAAAGTTATTGAGCAAAAAATGTCCTCTTATGTAAAAAAGCGTAGCCAGGTGAAATTGGAGTTGATGATCGACACGAATTCAAAATACAGTTGTTCATTATATAACACTGGGAAAGAATCTGCTTGTGTATTTTTAGATCTTGCTAAAGCATTCGACACGGTCTGCCACTCACAACTACTAGATATTTTAGAGGACCTAGGATTTCGAGGGGTAGCTAGAAAATTAATAGAAAGCTACTAAAGCGACAGGAAATAACAGGTATCACTCAATGGTAGTTTGAGTATAGATACTTTTGGGGGTATGGCGTACCACAAGGAACTTTTCTGGGTCCCGTGCTCTCTATACTCTACATAAATGTCTCTTTAACATTTTAATCTATGGAAGTCATAATTTTCAAGCTGAAAATTGGGATAATTTAAAACCATCATAGAGAATGATTTGAAACTTATCAAAAATTGGCGACTATAAGTTCGCAATCAATTTTGAAAAAACATTTTATATCCGTTTTTATTTAGAAAACCCCCAAATCCTCCCTTTTGAGACCTGAAATCAATAATAATTTGAGAAAAAAGCAGACCGAGACGATTAAATACCTAGGAAAACAATCATAAAAAATTTAAAATGGAACATACATATTCTGAAACGTCTACCCCAGGAAATTTTCTTATATCGATTCAAATATATCCCAAATTCTTTTAAGAAAAACATCTCAGAATGATTTATCACGCATTGGGTTTTCAGATTGACATATGGGATAATGGATGGGGAAGTCACTAAAAGAACTATTAAAATCTTGAAATCCTTAAAAAAAATTTTAAAATTTTTTTCGAACAAACCTTTATACTCATCTGATTTGTATACTCTGAATCAAAATCCTTGACATTCTCCACTATTTCCTTTTATCATCCTCTTTGAATTCAAAACTAAAA